>PVJA010008082.1:30229-65970 GCA_004027025.1 Myocastor coypus
TTTTTTATTTTATTTATTTATTTTTTTCTTGTTTCAGAACCTTTATTTGTTTATTCACTCATTTTTATGGCCGGCTCAGCCCGCCCCGAGGGCAGGGCTGGCGCAGCATGTGGTGCCGGGGATCGAACTGTGGTCCCTGAAGCTGCCCAAGGTTTCCCAAGCAGGCGCTTTAGACCACCGAGCCATCCCGCCGGGCCCCTAAAATGAAACTTAACCCTGTGTAATGTAATGCCTGAATAAACATCAAATAATCACCTTTTTGATTGTCAGTTCCTGCCTAACTACTACGGATTGCCAGGGGCCTCCGCGAAAGGTTTGGGTTAGGATAACTGCGTCACCCAAACGCCACACCCCAGTAACCCGGCAGTAAACAAGCCAAAAAACCGCACTTTCCAACGGGAGGATGCTTCCAGAGATTTCCGGGCTGCGCGAGGCGGGGCGACGGGCTGACGTCACGCCAGACCTTCGCCGCGCTAACTCCCCGCCCCCTCTGCACTGTGACGTACTCAGAGGGGAACGGAGCGTACACAGCGCAGGGCATTTCGGGAGCGGGATTGTTTCGTACAGGAAGCAGCCTCCATTTTGGCGCTGTTTGCCGTCGCCATCTGTGTCTCTTTCCTCCCGATTACCCAGCCTGGGCCCAAGCCTCAACGGAAGGACTGCGCCTTCACTGCTGAAAACAGGAGAAAGGAGAGAAGCGAGTGTAGAGGAAGGCGCGTGGTTGAGGACAGTGCGGAGCACGCAGCCCGTCGGACGGACTGACGGACCGGCCTGTGAGACCCCCGCCGCGGCTGCGGCGCCCGCCCGAGTCACGTCCCAGTGGCGGCGGCGGCGGCGGCGGCGGCGGCGGTGGCGGCGGAAGCCGGAGGGGCGCCATGGCGGCGGACAGCCGGGAGGAGAAAGGTTGGCGCGGGGAAGGTGACGGTGGAAGCGGGGCGGGGAGGCTGGGTCGCGGCCGGAGGGGTTAGGGGTTGGTGCGGCTGGCGCGGCGGCGGCCTTTCCGAGACTGCGCCTGCCTTCTGCTGCGCGGGCTCTGGAGGGTCGAGCTCTTCGTTTCACGTAAGATTTTCTTCTACTGCGATGCGCCCCACTTTCCGTAGCTGGGGGCGGCCGGGCGAAGGCCTACTCCGAGTTGCAGGCCCTAGGCTTAGTTCCTGGTAGGGTTATGCGGATGTAATGCGTGTTTTCCGAGCATCGTTTCTCTTGGGCGAAATTTCCAATATTCTTAATGCCACCTTTACGTTGGTAGTCTGATAACCACATTTAGTGAGGCAAGTGTATTACTAATTTCGGAAAAAACGCACAAGTAATTTTAGGTTGTTTAAGTAGGCAGAGTGGCAGGAAATTCTCGTGTTGTTCAAGTATTTTGTAAAGCATAATGCTTTAAGAAAGTGTTCCCCTGTCCCCACCCCGACAGATATTTGCTAGAAACGTACTCTTAGCGCCCAGGGAGTACAACTAGGAGCAGATGGGCCCAGGCTCCTTGGAGGGATAAATGGAACAATTTGTGTTGCTAGGCTAGAATGCCATTTCTTTATAGTCAGCTCTCAGGCTCTAGACATATTAACGTACATGCTGGTTCAGTTCCTGTCTGGATAATAGATTAGATTGGATGTTGCCTGCTGCCATGAGATGTTTTTCAACCGTAACATAACTGTGATGGTTTTTGAACAGTTGTAGTTGATAAAAATGTGGGCCAGTTGCGGGCCCATTATCACTTATTTGTGTGCCTAATTGGGTTGATAATTTTCTAAAGGCGCTCTGGAGTCAAGGTGCAATAGATTTGTGATCCTCTTTAATTTTCATATTTCTACCTCAAAAGAAACTTACACTTTTCAGTAAATTGGTTCTGGGATAAGGAAAGCTTGGGGGAGTGGATTGGCTGGGATGTGCTAGCAGTTTGACTAGATTATAGCAGTTTTATTTTCCAGCCATAAACTAAACCCTGCAGTACCTCCACATTCTAACCACCCCCCCTCATTTTTTTTAAGAATTTTAACAATTCTGGAAGTAGTAACAGCAATATGACATCACTGAAAAATGGCAAGTATGTTTTGTTAGATAAGTAGATGATCATAATGATGCATTCAACATTTTATTGTCTAGGTATAGTTTGTAGGCTGTCCAAATGGAAGTCTGGAGGTTTTGATGGATGAGCTGAACTAGGCTCAAAAATAAATAAAATTCTGTATTACTCAAGAACTGTTTTGTGACTTTAAAACAGTAATAGACTCTGAAGAAGGTAAAAGAAAAATGGTGGCTTAACAGTTTTGCTTTAGAAATAGATTAATGATGATGCCCTCAAAATATATAACATTCCTATTAAGAAGTAGTAACAACCTAGAAGTAATGGAATAAATGCTTAAACTTTTGCAAAGGTTCTTTGCCTCTGTCTTGTGTTTGGAATTTTTTTTTTTTTTTTCAAAAGCTTGATTTTCACAAATGTGACACAAATTTTTCTCTTTACAGTCATAACAAGGAACAAACCTATTTGCCAGTGGAGCATAGTGATACAGACGTGTAATCCCAAGACTCAAAGGCTGAGACAAGAAAGAGGGTTGCTATGAGTTTTATCCAATGCTGAAGCGCATACACACCCAAACACAGACACTGGGCCACATGGAAAGCTGGCACATAATACTAGAAGTGCTTAATTTTGGAGCCATTTTAGAGTAATCCATGGCATAATGCTTATTTGATCATTGTCAAGGTACCTAGAATTATAATGAGAATTAGTGTACATGCTTAACTATTTTTTTATATTTGACCCAGAAAAGTGGAAATGTCAAAACATTGTCACTAGTTATCTTATGTGAGACATAGGGAAATTATAAAGATAAACACTAAGAATTTTAGTTATATCACATACTAAGTCCTTGAATCTTGTAAATGATATAAGATCTTGATAAAAAGTTGCAAAACTATTGTATATAGCAATTGCGTATTTACCACAGAGTAGTGGGGCATTTTGTTTTGTTTTTTGAAAAACATCTTGGTATGTGGTTTTAAAGTTAAACTGAGGGCTGGGGAGATAGCTCAGGAGAATAAGCACTTGCCTTGCAAGTGCAAGGTCCTGAGTTCAATCCTTGGTTCCAAAAAAAAAAAGGGGGGGGGGGCTGGCGGGATGGCTCAGTGGTCTAAAGCCCCTGCTTGGGGAAGCTTGGGTGGCTTCAGGGATGGCGGTTCGATATCCCCCCCCCCACCACCACCACATGCTGCACCAGCCCTGCCCTCGGGGCGGGCTGAGCCAGCCATAAAAATGAATGAATAAGATAAATAAAGGTTCTGAAATAATAAACAAATCTTAAAAAAAAAAAGAAATAAAGTTAAACTGAATTTATTATCTACCTAGAATAATCTTAAAGTTACATTCTTGTCTCAGTCTCTAGGGTGTTAAAGATTATGGGTTTGTGCCAACATACTTGGCAAAAAATCTGAATTGTAGAACTCCAGTTGGAATTTGTGGGTTAGCTAATTACATGAAGACATTGCTTTCTACAGTACTTCTAGAGGATGAATACTGTATAACTGGAAGAATTGTCAGTTCCTTGTGATTCCTGTGAAAAGGTAGCTTTGGAAGGTATTATAGGATGTTGGTTGACTATAAAAACTGTCAAAATTTTATTATTTCTTAAGCATTTATAGTTGACACAGAATGAGAAGTTCGACCCAATACGGTATGTATATAATTTTCCACTTCCTGTGTAAACGTGCTTTTTGCATTGTTAGATTTGAAGCTCCAAGATGGCTAGAAGTATGTTAGTGCTATTCATCAAGTTCCTTTTGTTATGGTAATTCTCATTATGTGTTTCAAATATTTATATGATTGGACTTGATTTGTAGCTGACTAGTTTGAGGTGAAATCCAAAGGTAAGAATTTTTCTCAGTTACAGTGCTTGTGACTTTAGCATTTAAAACATAGGACAGTTGATACTCCTTTTTATTAACCAATTATAGAAGGTGAAAAATTTTAAATTCTATCACTGGGCTTCAGTTAGTACCTTTCAGAAGATAAAAATTTGTTAGGATAAAAAATTCAACTCTCTGAACATTGTAAGAAAGATAATTTTAAGTGAAAAAGATAATACCATTGACAGAGGCTACTATAGTGTGAGACTACTATAGTGTGATAAACCCAGATTCTCTCATACAAAGATTTTGCTTGTTAACTTCTATGTAAAATAGAAGATAGGTTCCAGAAACTCTTCCTCTAGTAAGTGAATTAAGCCCTATGACATGCTTTGTGCCTGTTAGAATACAAAATGTGAAATATATTTGAGGTTTTCTTTTTTAAAATACTAAGCCTTAATGTATGCTGATTCCTGACGTATTTCTGTATCTTCTGAGCCACAAGCTTCTGTCCCAGATAAAACTTATTTTCTATATTGATATCCCAGAGTTTTGTGACTTTGAGTCAGAAATTTCAAGACTAAGGTAAAATTATGATATAAGGGAGAGACCACTGAATTTGAGTACAGAATTGTGAGATGTAAAATTTTGGTTAAATCACTTAGTTCTCTGAGCTTTTATTTAGAATTCATGATTTACAGATAACCTCTTAATACTAAACTACCTACTGTATTTTAAAAGCCAGTTTTCATGTTTATCGCAAAACTTTTCTAGTCAACACAAAATTCGCTTGTTCCAAAGTTTTATTTATTATACCTTTTGTGCCTGGCAGTCTGTATCTTTACCTCAATGATTAGTTTGGTGTGTGTTTGTGAAAATAACTAAAGTTGTACTAGGTTGCATGAAGAGTAATAATGTTGAGTGATAATAAGATCCAAATACTTTAGATTATGTGGATATAGAATATGCACAAATGATTGTATGTTTACAGAAGAATCAAACTACTAGTAGGCTGCTACTGGTTTCTTTAATTAAAGCAATATGTTAAAGTCAGATTCCAACTATCCTGCTTAGGGAATAGAGTTGGGAAATTTGGATATTGAAAACACTATCTTCTCAGCATAGCTAATCTTCACTGTAGTTGAATAGTATTGTCCATATTAACTTTCCTACAGTTTGACAAAGTAGTGTGATACAGTAACATTTTAATTAGTAATAAACAACATATATGAAGGCTATCCTTTAACATATTGCCAAGTCAGCCTTGTAAGTCTTTTAAGTCTGTTAAGACTATTTACAATGTTTACAAGGAGAGAATTGCCTAATTACGCATTTCTCTAAACGTCCTCCTTTATGTTTGACTATATGCTATTGTTTTGCACCAGTTCTATTTAGGGATTGTGGAAATACATATTAGGATTAAGCAAATAGTTAGAAGATAGCATATGTTAAAAAGTAAAGAGCAAGCATGTTCTCCATTCATATAGTAGTATTAGTTAAGTAACAACTAATTAACTGAGCATAAACCCAGATTCTCTCATACAAAGATTTTGCTTGTTAACTTCTATGTAAAATGTTGTGACTGTTCCAGCTGGTGGCTTTCAGGCAAAAATCTGGATCTTAGGATCAGTAGTCCTTAAATTTAAAAATGTGGGCTTTTTCATTAAATCTTTAAAGGTTTTTTTAAAAAACATGCAGTAGCTAATTGTTATGTAACTAGTATGTAATTTCAAAATATTTGAGTTTTATTCTTAAATGGAGATGCTATTAAGCATTGAGCTATTTTTTTTTTTTTTTTAATGTATTTGGTATAGTGTCTTACTATGCAGCATGGACTCAGTGATGCTGTTTTCAGCCTTCCCAGTGCCAAGATTACAGGCTTATATCAACAAGCTGTCTCCATGGCCAGCTCATCACACCCCAGGGAAGGGCATATGGTGCTGGGGATTGAATCATCGTTTTGGTCTATCTCACCGGCTCGGAGCTGATTTTTTTGTACATTTAAATAATGGATTTTATATCATGTCAATTTTGAAACACAGTTTAGAGGCTTAAAATGATTTTCAGTGTCTGTATGGTTTTCTTTGTAGACATTTGAAAAGTCAAATTCTTTAACTCTAATAATTGGTGTTCATGTCGTGCACATGTTGTGTTTATAGAACTTTTATTGGATTGACATTGCTAATGTGTTCTTTTTACTGTTCATAGTATTCAGCTGGAATGTTACCATCAAACTACTTTAAAGTAATTGAATGTACTCTATATTTAACCTCTTTATGTGCATTTGAATAATACTAAATTTCAGAACAATGGAAATGATTGAAAGTGCTAAGGTAGCTTAAAGGAAATTACTCTAGACCAAATGAATATTACTTTATTTTTAAAAGGATTATTTCTTTCCAAAAGAATCCCAACCTTAAGCTGCCATAATGGTGATTATAGCAAAAAATGACTGACTAGTCCTTCTGTAATTGGTTCTCAGAACCATGAGCAGTAAGTAGAAGGGGCTGAAGAGACAGCTCAGCAGCAAAAGGTCCTGCCTGGCAAGCCTAGGCCCTGAGTTTGATCCTCAGTACGTGGGGATGAGGGGTAGAAATTATTTATTCTCTTAAGATACCAAGTTTTGGGTTGCTGTCTTACTCTGTAGGTAATTAGGACCTGAATATAAATGTATTGTAGATGGAGAGTTTTGTTTTGTGATTTTTTGTTTTGTTTTGTTTTTAGTTTTTAACATAACATGTGCTCCAGTCATTAACAAAATATGTTGGAATGGAGGTTAGAGTCTAATAGTGATAAGGGCGTATAGATTAAAATACTTCTCAGGAGATTCAATTAATTGCCCCTTTTTTACTTTCCTAAACAATATTTTTATTCTGAATTCATTTTATTTAGGGTGAATAAACTGGAGCTCAGAAAAATACTATTTACCCAGTACCTAACTCTGAAGAGACAGCTTCTTGTGCAAAAAGTAACATCCTAAGCCAGCCAGGTAGTCATCACAAGTCACAAAGTCCTGTTTTAGAGCTCTAATGTTTTAGAGCTCTCTAATGATAAACATTCTTAGCTTTTACAGGCCATGCTGAAAAAGGTTATATAACTCAAATTTGTTTTTTGGCTTTTTGTTTGTTAATTTGTAATAAAACCACACAGTACATTGATACTATGAATAAGATTATATGCAACAGTAAATAGGATGTTAATAGCTATGACTTTTTAACATTTGTGTCTATATTGAGTCTTTTATACTATGTATGTAATATTTCACATTTGAGTGACTATAGGCTTGGAAAGCCTGAACTGAATACTGATGTCCATCTGTATTAAACAACACTGGTCAATTTGAATTTTTTGAGCTTCTACCCTCACCATAATTATTTTTCCTGTGGTAGGGCTCAACCACCTAACACATGCTGGATTAGTACTTTTCTGCTGACCTGCTTACTTTACTTGCTTGTTTTTCTTGATCTGTAATTACAAAGACATGCTTTGTCTTTCGTTGGTATGTCTATGTGATATAAAAGTGTTAAAATGTTCAAGTGACAAGATAATTTCTTAAGCAGTGATTAATGTTTTTTTTATCTAGAAAAGTTATTTTCTAAAATTGTAACTAGTATCATTTGGAATTTAACAGTGTTAAACAATAAAACCCCTTTTGTTTTTAATTTATCATATACTTTAAACATTTTCCACTCCAGATTTTAAAAGAATTTAATTCATTTCAAATAGATGAGAGCTGTTTTGTTTGACACATAACTTTTCAGTAACTTTTTTTGTTTTGTGGTTTTGAGACAGCTTCCTGCTGTACAGACCAGACTGGCCTGAAACTTGTTAAGTAGCCCAGCCTGGCATGGAACTCAGTCTTGCCTCAGCCTGCTTAAAGCTGGATTACAGGAATACCCCACCACACCCTGCTCAGTCACATGTTTTTTTCTAATGAACAAACATACAGCTCTCATAAACTATAAGTTGTGAGTTATCAGGCCAATCCAGGCATAATTTTCAGATACTTTGCTTAAATAGCAACTGTTCCGTTACTGATGTTAACTTCATTAAACAGGTGCCTATCTTTTTACATCTTACAGATACATAGTCTCTTGTTTTGTATTAATTAATTTTGGGTCTTGTTCTTAAGATCTCTTCGAGGGTTATTGGTTGGTTTCTTCCTTTTTTCATTCCCTCTTTCCTCTCTTCCCATTATACAGGCATTTGAATGTGAGGCCTTTGCACTGTACTATATTTTTCAGTCCTCAGTCTTCCTACTTTTCCAGTCCTCAGTCCTTAGTATTTTTTTTTTTTTTTTTTTAATTGTACTAAATTGCCCAGACTGGACTCAAACTTGATCCTCCTACCTCACCGTCAGGAGAGTGCTTGTGCTACCATGCTCAGTGGGGTACAGATTCATAAGTAGTCAGCACTCAGAAATATATTCTTAATATGACTTTCTTCCTACTAATTTTTAAATTTGTTTGCAGATGGAGAACTTAATGTTCTAGATGATATTTTAACTGAAGTTCCAGAACAGGATGATGAACTATATAATCCAGAGAGTGAACAAGATAAAAATGAAAAGAAGGGTATGTTGAAATTTGTATTGTTTTTGAAAAAGTAACAGTGAAGATAAGAGATTTAATTTCTTGAAATCACTCTGCTTTTGTGCTTGTCTTAGAGGTTAGTAACAAATGCATGTGACAGAATGTTAGGTGTGACACCATTGCGTGTAAGTACTTTTTGAAAAATAGGTGAAAATTTCTTAGGTCACTTTATCTGAAAGCCAAATTATCTTTTAGATTAAATGTACAGTAAAAATAGTTTAGATGATATTTATGAGGCTTTTTCTTTCTGACCCATTTTATCTATAAATCTCTGAGTTTAAAAGATTTCTGTCAATACTTCTACATATCTTTTAAATTGTCTTTTATAGCATCAAAAAGAAAAAGTGACCGAATGGAATCTACTGATGCCAAGCGACAAAAGTCTTCTGTCCATTCAAGACAATTGATTTCTAAGCCATTAGGCTCATCTGTTAGCAATAACAAAAGAATTGTTAGTACAAAAGGAAAGCCAGTCACAGAATATAAAAATGAGGAATATCAGAGATCTGAAAGAAACAAGCGTCTAGATGCGGATCGAAAAGTTCGTCTATCAAGCAGTGCCTCCCGAGAAACTTACAAGAGTCAGTCTGAGAAAACTTCTTTACGGAAAAGGGATGCTGAGAGGAGGGCCAAATCTCCTACACCAGATGTTTCTGAGGTAGTAAATGTTATTGCAGATATAAAACAGCAATTCTTTTTGAGGCTTTAGAACTATATATTCATCTTGACTTTGTCTATTATATGACTGCTGATTCCCTTTTTCTTTAAACATCAGAGAATTGGGCTAGACGTTGATAGACGTGCAAGCAGATCCAGCCAGTCATCTAAGGAAGAAGTGAATTCTGAAGAATATGGCTCTGACCATGAGACTGGCAGCAGCGGTTCTTCTGATGAGCAAGGCAACAACACTGAGAATGAGGAAGGAGTAGAGGAAGATGTTGAGGAGGAGGAGGAGGTGGAAGAAGATGCAGAGGAAGAAGAAGAAGTAGATGAAGAGGGAGAGGAGGAGGAGGAAGAAGAGGAAGAAGAAGAAGAGGAAGAAGAAGAATATGAACAAGATGAGAGAGACCAGAAGGAAGAGGGAAATGATTATGATACTCGAAGTGAGGCCAGTGACTCTGGTTCTGAATCTGTTTCCTTCACAGATGGATCTGTCAGATCTGGTTCAGGCACAGATGGTTCAGGTACTACTTTTTATGTAGAATTTTTTTTTTCCAAAGGACTTGATTGGTTTTGCTTTGGATGTTTAAATTGAAATTAAAAAAATTTGAGATTTTGGGATAGTAATAGGATGATTTTTGTGATCTTCATAGTTAATTATATGTTACCAAGTCTTATAAATCCAGTTGAGTAATTTTGAGTAAGATTTGTGTACTAAAGGTACTGCTTGCCTACACATTTGTATTCATACAGATTACATACATTCAGTTTTCTCTACCTAGAAGTATCTATGTTTTAATATTGGCTTTCAGATTTTTAGGTAGCCTACAGCAGCTCATTTTAGTAATATTCTTGTAGTATACTCATGTGGAATTTCTCCCCTGGGTAGTACACTACTTTCTTGGTAGAAATCCCCTAGATTTTCATCATGCAGCAGTAGACTCCCAGAAATTCTTTTTTACTTGGGAATACAAACTTGCATTCCACTTCTGTGCTTGTGAGTTGGCTGCCTGAGACAGTCAGTGGAGTTCTAAATTGTCACTGTGCAAGATGGGAAACAGTATAAAATTTTTGTAGGAAGATTAAGAACTGTCTGGGATCAGTCATCTCTTGAGTACCACCTCTCCTACCTCTTTACACCTATCCAAGAGGAATACTCTTAAGCCCAGTTGAGTCACTAGCAGTAGGGCCAGCAGGACATCAGTAGAGAAATTTACAGAGGCCTATCCACTAAATAGTGATTGTAGTCTCTTGTTTGTCTTATGTCAAGATGCTGTCAGGTGTGCTGTAAAAGCACAGCATACTAAACATTAGTATTGGTAGTAAATATATTGATAACAGTACGAAGCAATGGCCCGTTACTTTCCTAGTGACTAGTGCTTTCAACCATTTCTTCTTAAAAGTTGGAGGTTTATTTTTTTTTTTTAGAATTTTTTTTTTTAAATTTTATTTCATTTTCTTTCTTGTTTCAGAACTTTTGTTTGTTTATTTATTTGTTTATTTTTATGGCTGGCTCAGCCTGCCCTGAGGGCAGAATTGATGCAGCATGTGGTGCCAGGGATTAAACCGTGGTCCCTGCAGCCGCCCAAGCTTTCCTAAGCAGGTGCTTTAGACCACTGTGCCATCCTGCCAGGCCCCTAAAAGTTGGAGGTTTAAATGTTACATATTTGAAGAAAGTAGGTAAGTTTCATTGAATAGATGAGTAGTTGGATGATATGATATCAAAACTTAAAGAGAATTTTTGCTCTCATCATGCTGTTTGCAAATAGATGACCTGAATCTTCTATAATTTATGAAGGATATGCAGTAAAAATGCATTGGCAATATAAATGCTAATAAGTTCTTGTGGATGATAATAATGTTTAGTTCTGCATATATGGTACTGTCTAGAAGGGTAGGGAATACATTGTTAAAAGCATTTTCTTTTTGGTATTTATGTTAGGAGCAGCATTTCTTAGTCTTTAATGTTTGTAATAAGTCAAACAGTGGTCACTAACATGGAAAGGATCTGAAATAGTTTGCACTTCTTAATAAGCTAGATAGATAATCTTGGCAGAGTAGCCCAGGATTATACTTTTGTGGAGAAGACCAAGTTAACAAACATTGTGTACCTTTATAATGAGTTTAAAAGATACCTGATATTCTTTAATGTTACTTTTATTGAAGTATTTCTGTGGAGCCCCCTTTAGAAACTATTCATCAGATTGGGCATGTTGGCACAGAAGGCTGAGGGAGGAGGAATACTGTGAGTACAAGGCCAGCATGGGCTACATACCAAGATCCTGTTGCAAAAAATGGCATCATATTTAATGATGACAAATTGTTTTTCCTTATAAAATATTTCCTCCTGCCAGACCTGATGGTGTATGTCTGTAATCCCAGCCCTTGGGAAACAGGGTTGCTGGGGTTGGAGGCCAGCTTAGGCTACATAACTCAGTGTCAGCCTAAACTACATAATGAGACCTTTTTTTTTTTTTTCTTTTCTTTTTAAAAATCTTTATTTAGTACAGGGTCTCACTACATAGCTCTGACTTGTAGTGATCCTCTTGTCTTGGCCTACCCAGTGCTAGGATGACATGCCTGGTTTCAGTTGCCGTCATGGCACGCCCTGCACAACATACAGTACCAGGAATTGAACCTGGGTCCTTGAATTTGCTTAGATTGCAGAGATATCTCCCCAGACCTGAGCCGAGATCGTGTTTTACAAAAAAGAATTTTCTCTGTATAGTCAAGGAGATGAGTGAAGTTTGAACTCCTCTATTAGGAAATATCAGTTTTTAAAATACAAGGGATTGTATTGTAGTTTCCTTCAAGTAGCATGCTCCTAGCTTTTCTTCTGATTTTCATTTTTCTTTTGACCTGGGAGTTGGGAGAGTAGTGAATACTGAGTGATCCTTTCATTATTTTGAACCTTCTGATAAATTTAACACATCACAAGATGTATATAACCCTTAAAGTAGTCCACTCATTTAAAAAGGAAACAGTCCAAGGAAAGAAAAGTTAACGTTTTTGAGAGAAGAGCATACATACTACACACCCAAGTAAAAAAAACCAAAGGCAGTTTGAATTCTTTTTCAGGAATATCTTTTGTTGCACAATGAAACACCAGAGCTCAGCACTTACTATTTGGAAAGACCTGCCTTTAAGTCTGTTTTGCCAGTGAAAAACTGAAACCTGGCCATCTATCTCCTATGTGATTTCTTAAGTGAATCAGAATGTCTTGGGAACTTACTCTAATGATTAAGGGAGATAACTTATCAAAAGCTTTTCAAATGGCTTTCATAGTGCATACATATAGTTTTTACAAAAAGTATATGCATTTTTCTAAGCTTATAGTCTTCTAGCTGAAGAGTAGAAGAGAGGGTGTCATGTAATTAACATGAAAAGAGGAGACCTTGATTTCATTTTAAGTTCTGGTGTATGGTGATGAAGTTATGTGTTAAGCTTATAATACTTCTGTTAGGCCAGCTAAACCTTTTCTGTCTACAGAAGATTTCCAGCTATCTCACAGGAATACAAACTGTTATTGAGATTTTGAGAATAAGTTTTAATTATTTTTGAAAGTACTGTAAACAGTGATCTAGGGAAGAAATGGATAAGGAGGATGAAATTACAGACACAGAAGTACAAGCATTGGCAACAGAAGGGAATCTGTTAGTCCTTAGATTCTGGTGCATACCAAATATTTTCAGAATCAGATTTGGAGTTCTGGTGAAAATGGTAACTTAAAAAGACTTAGGAGAGTGCTGTATGGTATACACCGAAAGGACATAGTAAGTTTTATTGGAAAAATACATATACTTTGCAGATTTTTACCTGTTAAAAACATTATTTAGGGCTTTCTATATAGAATTAAATATCTTATCTCAGTTACAGTCATTTTTCTGCATGTTTTATCTGGTGCTGAGGATAGAACCCAGTGCTTCTCACAGAGCTGTATCTGCTGACTTTATTTTTGAATTTGAGACACATTCTTAAGTTGCTAGGCTGGATTTGAACTTGAGATCGTCTTGTTCCCACGTTGAGATCACAGATATAAGCACATTTCTCTTGTTTTTATTGATTACAATTAAAATGTCCTTATTTTTTGTACAGGATCTTTTATATGGTATACTTATGGAGATTGAGGGATTCAGACATAAATGATGTTTAATCCTCTAGAGCTTTGTGAAAATCAGATATATAATGGAACATCCTTGCTTGAATATCTATGTTAGCTTCTTTTGTTATAGACTTAAAAATCTTTTTCTGGGTTTTTTGTTTGTTTGTTTGTTTCTTTTTTCAAGATGAGAAGAAGAAGGAAAGAAAGAGAGCTAGAGGCATATCACCAATTGTTTTTGATAGGAGTGGAAGTTCTGCATCAGAGTCATATGCAGGTAACAGTCATTTTGTTTATGGTACTATCTGACTGATTCTAATGTAATCTGCTTTAGAAAGTGTGTGTAGGCTGTAGTGTAGTGTGAAAATGTTGATGTCTATTAGTACTGATTTTTGGCATGTTCAGTGTAGTAATTCTACAGGAAACAAAGCTTTTTCTTATTTTAATCCTGTTCTGTTACTGCTTAAGTGAATTTTTCACTTTTTTTTTCCTTCCTTGGAAGATGATGATTTAGTGACTAGTTTTCTGAGAGGGAAACTGTTACAATATAATTTTTAAAAATTCAAACAACCCAAAAATGCAACACTCGTACACATTGTGGAGTATTTTCTTTGTGTGTGTGTGGGTGCGCCAAGGAAGAATAATTTGTCTTGAATGAGAATTTTATGTGACAAGATTGTAGAAATTTTGTTTTACCTCTACTAAAGCTCAAGCTGAACAAATGTACTTTGGCTAAATACAGGTTCAGAAAAGAAGCATGAGAAATTATCATCTTCCGTTCGTGCTGTCCGAAAAGGTATCATTTAAATTTGAAATTTGTTTTCACTGCATGCTCCATAGAGTCCTTATTTTGCTTTATCAGGTCTCCATTAGTAGCTGTTTTTTAACAGTAGTATAGTAATGTTCCGATGTATTATAAGGAGAAAAATAATGTACTTTTACATAGAAAGCTCCATGTTCCACTTTCACTGCATATATTTTAGTACAGTATCAAATATTTCAGAATATTTTGCTCTTTGGGTGCAGTATCATGGTGTGTATATCAACATACCAAGCACATTTGGTAGCTTATTATTGATAATTAAATGAATCTGTAAAAATCTAAAACTTTCAGTTGTTTTCACATTTAAATGTGGTGCTGATAGATCGGAACATCACACAGTTAGATTCACCTTGTTGTAAAATGCTAGTTGTCTCCTGGTTTTGCTTTTATTATATGTTGTGGCTTAGCTTTCTAGGTTGAATGGGTAATTGTTATGTTTTAGAAGTTTAGGTGGGTTATGGAAGGTGATAACTGGTTTGTGGTTAATCAGTTTGGATTTCTTTTTTTTTCAGATCAAACCAGTAAACTTAAATATGTCCTTCAGGATGCAAGATTTTTCCTCATAAAGAGTAACAACCATGAGAATGTGTCTCTTGCCAAAGCTAAGGTATAAGCTTCAGTTCTGTTGAAACTGTCATCCTCTTGACTTATTTTGGGGTCAGGTACTGGGGATTAATCTCAGGCTCTCGTATGTTTAAATGGGGAGGTAAACTTGAGTTTAGGCAGTAGTTTAAGAGGGTGATTTGCACGAAACCTTTAAACATCTGCAGCCCGCTTACCACTCAGGACCCTGTTCTGTGGTTAGGCAATTACACACTAATTTCAGTATTTTCAATACGACTTTAGAAGTTATTAATCATGGAAGACTTATTGTCTGTAATGTGTGTGTCTGTTTTGACTTGTTTTATATTCAGTTGCTTATGTATTGCATTAATACTTTTAAAAGTTTCCTTAGATAAATAACTTCTGTGTTAATGGTGCTATTTTATACTTTGAGCCTTTTTTTAAAAGAAACTATTCTTGTGGAAAGTTTCTTGCATTTTTTTAGACCTGATATGACTTGGGTTTTAAAAGAAGAATGGTGGTAACTTTAAAGGCCTGCCTCAGACTTAATAGAAAATACTTGTTTGTTATAGGATATTATAAGATCTTTAAAGAAATACATTTATTTGTTATACCAGGTTGTGTCAGAGATCAAACGTGGGGCTTGCCTTGACAGACAGTCATTTACACCTCTGAGCTTTCTTCCCAGTCCCTGAATTCTTTTTTTTTTTTTCCAGTCCCTAAATTCTTGATTTAAGTAGCATAACATTTCAGTTGACTACAAGTAAAGTGAAATAATTTTCTAAGCATATGTCTGTCACTGTTTCTGTCTTTGTTTCTGGTTTAAGGCTTATGGGTAAAACTTTACAAACCTAAGTCAGTATGTAACTCATTTAGTAATAATGTGTCCTTTTTAGCTGAAGTGGATTAGGGTCATGTAATTAGTGAGAATGAGTAGCTCCTGAGAATGAGTAGCTGATTTGGAGCGGTGTTAAAGCTTCTGCCATTACCCTTTCATCTCTTTTTCTTGAAGAATTGGTTAAATTGTTTCTCGGAAATGAGTAAGGACTGATACTCTAGTTCAACATTACATAGAAATTTGAAATTAAGTAGAAAAACTGTAGAAATGTTTAATTGTGACAAAATTTTCATTTATAGTTTTAAAAGTCATTTTAAATTTTTAGACTGAGCATGTATTCTGGAAGACAAATGTACAAGTTGTGGTTCACTTTCAAATGACTTAATGGTTTTGCCAGAGTAAGTGGCTGTGATTTTAAAATGATAATAGGCAGTTTATTTCAGTATATAGATCTCCCATCTAAGAAGATTTGGTCACCTTTACTCTTTTATGATTTTATAATTGGTGATTTTTTCCACATCTTTTGTGAACTGTTTATAAGTTACATTATTTTTATAATGAATAAGGTCTTCATTATAGCTTCGTAGAATTTAAAGCACACTGAAATTTGTAGCATTTGATCTTTTATAAACTAGATTTGCAGTTAATTTCAAATTATATTCTTCACTTCACCATAGGGTGTATGGTCCACACTGCCTGTAAATGAGAAGAAATTAAATTTAGCATTTAGATCTGCAAGGAGTGTTATCTTAATATTTTCTGTCAGAGAAAGTGGAAAATTTCAAGGTAAGAATAACAACAATATGGTCATAATGTAAAAAATTTGTGATGTTATCATTTCCATACTATTTGGTATTCTGATTCTCATAGGCTTCGCAAGACTTTCTTCAGAATCACACCATGGAGGGTCTCCTATACACTGGGTGCTTCCAGCAGGAATGAGTGCTAAAATGCTGGGCGGTGTTTTTAAAATAGACTGGATTTGCAGGTAAAGTGTACATTTTAGTGTAGACCATTAAAGTTCTTCTTTGGAGTTGATTATCAATTAGAAATAATTTTAGAGCTCAAAAGTGGTTTACTTATGTTATTTTCTGGGATTTTTACACTTCCACCCTCTTCCCCATTCCCCATACTGATTTGAAATTGAAGCATTAAAAGTGAAAACAGCATATTCTTTACCTTGTTACTGCTTTTATAGTAAGTCTGATATTCTAAGATGTATTCAAGAATTTTTTTTGTACTTTATTTGGTTGGGGTGTTTGTTATATCTAGGTAAATTTAATAATTTAATGTGTCTTGTTACAATGCAATGGAACATTAAACACTAAATTGACTAACAATTGTGGGTATGACTGATTTGATTGTGAACAATTAGGTGGTACTTGGAGAAATTAGTAATGTATGCTTAGTTGAGAGTGATTATTTAAGATAGGATTCAGATTCAACTTTTTAATCAAAATAGATCAGTGATCTAAGTATTAAGATAGACATAACCTGCTGGAAAATAAAATAGATAAAACCACTGAAGACATGGTTGTAAACAGGACTTTCTAAGCAGAAGCCCATTTGCATAAGAAATAACATTAAAAGATTATGTCAGGGAGCATCTGCATAGCAAAAGGAACAACTAACACAATGAAGAGACAACCTAAAGAACAGAAAATATTTGTCAGGTATTCCTTGAACAAAAGACTTAATATGTAGAGGTGTTGTAAAAAATTCAAGTGTTAGGCACATCCACCCATGTGAAAGATCTGTCAAAAAATAGGTAACTGAGATGAATACACATTTCTCATAAAAAGTACCAATGACCATTGAATACACGGAAAAATGCTGAGTATCTTTGGCCATTAGAGAAACGTGAATTAAAACAACACTTGAGATTTTTCTTTAACTCTGGAAAGATAGGCCTCCATCAAGGAACCAAACAGCAGTGAATGCTGACAAGCTTCTGTTCCCCTTAGTGTCTTCCCTAAAGAATAAAACACATCAGATCACAGGCATACATGCATACTTGGTTGTAACAGCACAGTTTATAAAGGCTAGTTTTGGAAATGGTTTATATGTCCATCAACAAAGGAATAGATAGGTAAATAGGGTGAAGTATGCTGCAGTGAAGCATGTTTGTATCATTTGTAGGAAAATGTATAATTTGAGACTAATGATAAGTGAAGCCAGACACACTAACTTAAGCATTGTGTGGTTTTATTTGAGAAAGCCAAAGTATAAATAAGCAGCAAAATAAAAGATAATAGGAAAGGGAGATGGATCCTGTGCAGATGGAAAGGGGAAGGTACCAAAGGATGGAACCTAGGGGAAGGATAAGAGAGGAAGAGAAGGAATGTAGAAAGAACTAAGATGTGTATGAGTACCAATCCCTGTGAAAAAATGTAACTAAAATCACGTATAAAGATAAAAAGTTTCTTAAAATCAAAATCAGTCTTATTTTGAATGCTGAGTCATTTCTACTACTAATGATAATAAAAAGTTAATTATGTCAGCTTTTTTTTAAATATGTGAAAATTTGCTGCATATGTTAATTTTTAATAGTCTCTGAAAGAGACCATATCAGTTCTTCGAGTTGTAAGTTGACCTTGCCGGTGATGGCATTTGTTAAGAATAAAGAAGAAAGAGTGATTGTTAGGAATCATATCAGCACAGGTAGAACATGGCCATTAAAGGATGTTATGATTAACAAGCCATTAAAGGATGTTATGATTGGGGTTGCAGCTTTGTTTTATGTAATAGTATGTAAAAGAACAGAATACAAGAAAGAGTAGTAATGAGTCAACAAAAATACAGTTAGAATGTTGAGAGTGCTGTGCTGTATTGGAATGGTAAGGCTCTTGGTGATATCCTTGTACTGCACTACCTTGGTAGTTTTTATATTAAAAAATTAGAGTTGCAGTGACTTTTCTTTGCACTTATAATTTAAAAGTTTAAAGTTTGGTAACAGTTTATCGACAAAGCAAGAAGGCACTATCTTAGCAGAAGTGCTGCACATTTTTAAAAATTATTTATATGTGTCTGGTTGTAAAGGCAAAAGGAAATAATCTTACTGTCTTTGTTCAGTATTTGGGAAATGATACTTTCTTGGCCTTGAGACAAAATGATTACTCATTTTTGAATAGCTTCCAACAGATTTAATTACTTATATTAACCTTCATATTCACATTGGTAAGTAAATCTTGTTAAATTATAAAAGAAAGGCTTCATTTATTAATAGATAATCTGTACGTTCTTTAACTTAGCAACTATTTTACTGACATGTTGAGAATGTATAGTATGTAGCAGTGGACAACTCTTAATATGTCCCTCCTACTAATATTGGATACAAAGTTTTGGGTAGAAAGATTTGGGCTTCTTTTGCTTTAAAGTAAGTTTTAGGCTAACCTAAAATTGGTGTTTTTCTAATTTGTTTTTGTACAAGTTGTGCGAAAGTATAATTTCACATACCCTATGGTTCAGGAGGGTACTTAATATTGAGTGCATTAATACTTAAAGTCCATGTTCTTAAGCACTCTACACGTGGTCCCTGACTTGAAATGGCTTTTTTTTTTTTTTTTTTTTTACTTTCATGTAAAAGTGACTGGCGTTCAATATAAAGTTTACCTGAAAAACATTTTGATTTTTTTTTTCTTTTTAAAATATATTTGGTACAGGTTCTCACTATGCAGGTGGGACTCCTATTGATTCTCCTGTTTTCAGCTTCCCTAGTGCTGGGTTTACAGGTGTGCACCACTATGCCCACACATGTGGCCACATTCCAGGACCAGCTCAGCATGCCTAGGGGCAGGACAGTTGGACCCTTGAGGGGTGGAGTGGGTGGGGATCGAACCCCAGTCTGTCTCTGCACTTGTCTAAGCAGGTGTTTAGTCTGAGCTATATTGCTGGCTCTTTACCTGTGGAATTTTGAGTGTTTCTTTTGTGTTTCCAGAGTAATGATAGTGGTATGCTTAATATGCTGGTCTCCTGAGCTTCAACTCCGTCAGCCACGTGGTCACTAGGGTGAACTAGAACTGCATTGTACTTGATTGCTGAACTTTGGTGTCTGAAGGATTGAATGTTTTAAATACATTCTGGTTATTTTCTTTTGGAGGAGGCAGTATTAAAGTAGCTAAGCTAGGCCTGGCACATTCTAGGGTAACATACACTACTGAGCCACATCACTAGTTTCTTTTTGAATTTCATTTTGGAACGGAGTCTCACTAAGTTGCCTAGGCTCGCATTGAACTTTCATGATCCTCTTGCCTCAGCTGTGTTATTTTCTGAGGACACCAACAGACAGCCCTAAGTACATTTTTGATTTAAGATGTTGTCACTTTATTACGAGTTTATCACAGCATAACCATTTTAAGTCAGGGAGCAACTGTATTATCCATGATTGTTTTGTATTTTTGTTTTGAAAACTAAGAAGCTAGTCTTTGAACTTCCTGTGAGATATGCTAGTTATTTTTTTTGCATTTTAGTCACATTTAAATTACAGTTGATGTGATTTGCTATGGGAGTATAAAGTACAGGGTTCCGTGAAAAAATATAACTCTTGCTACTTTGTATACAGGCGTGAATTACCCTTCACAAAGTCAGCTCATCTCACCAATCCTTGGAATGAACATAAGCCAGTAAAGATTGGACGTGATGGACAGGT
This sequence comes from Myocastor coypus, assembly GCA_004027025.1. NCBI lineage: Eukaryota > Metazoa > Chordata > Mammalia > Rodentia > Myocastoridae > Myocastor > Myocastor coypus. The sequence continues at coordinate 50,303 of PVJA010008082.1, forward strand.
TTGTTTTTAGTGGTTCTTTGAACAACTTACTGTCCTAGTGATGTTTTATTAAAAAGCATTTTTAAATCAGTTCAGAAAGAAATGAGTTATGAAAAGTTAAATTGAAGCAGTATTGTTTGGAGAGTATGATTACTGTTACTATGACTGATGAGTAAGATAGCTAATGTTGAAATTTAGCTTTATATGGCATTTGCTTATTTTGTAGTTTTGAGGATTGAACTCAGGTCCTTCCGCCCTGAACTAGCTCTTTAGCCTTTATTTGTTTGTTTGAGACAGTCCCTCCATGTACCTCAAGCGGGCTTTGAGTTCCCTGTGTAGCCCAAGCCAGCCTATCACTTGCAGTGCTCCACTTGCCTCTGTCAAATGCTGGGGTTACAGGTGTATGCCACTATACGTGACGTTTTTAATTTTTTTGAGACAAAGTCTTGCTAAGATGCCCAAATGAGGCTCAAGGTTGGCAATTTTCCTGCTTCTGCCCCATAGTGAATTAATGGTGTGTACCATGTTTCATATTTGTCATAAAATTGAAGGGAAGATGATTAAAGAAAAGTAGCTTGAAGTGCTTTTTCTTTAGCACTATTTAATTCTGCATTTTGAGTAAGACGTATGTTAGAGTATTGTTATTTTGCCGTTGTTGAAGTTTTCTGAATAGAAAATCCTCTGAAAAGATAACACGTATATCTGTATCTTTTTAAATAATGGTTGGACCTAAACCCAAACCTTTGAAGCTTATAGCTCAAATAATTTTAAACCAGAAATAATACAGATATATTTTTATTCCCTCATTAAGTGAAAATGTTGGTTATTAAAGATCAATTTTGAAGTTGATAAATTAACTTTAAAGTTGATAGCTTGACTTTCTGATTGCTGTATTTTAGTGTATTAATTGAAAATTTAGTTAATAACATATAGCATCACGTTTTGTTTAGTATTTACATCATGTAGTCTTAATTACTACCATTGTTGCTAGTCATTTGTTTCTTATATTAAGATGAATTACTGTGTTTTAATATTTTTGTATTTTCCGTAAAGAAATATTCCTTTGATTTTCCAGTGTGATTATTCTTGGGGAGAAATCTTTTTTATTTTTTACTCTTGCTCATCAAAGACATACAGGTTTCTTAAAAGGTTGTTTTTATCTTAAAAATCACTACTCTCTTATTCTAGGAAATTGAACTTGAATGTGGAACCCAGCTTTGTCTTCTCTTTCCCCCTGATGAAAGTATTGACTTGTATCAGCTCATTCATAAAATGCGTCACAAGAGAAGAATGCATTCTCAGCCCAGGTCAAGAGGACGTCCATCCCGTCGAGAGCCAGTCCGGGATGTGGGAAGGTTAGAAACGTTCTTTGGACTGATAGTAGGCACTTGTATCAGGATAACATGATGGAGCAATGTGATTCGTCAAAAGTTTGTCCTGCGGTAAAGAAGAAAAAGAAAATCCTCAAATCAAGCTGCATGGACTAGTTTGTGGCTTCATTGAGGATTTCACATGGTCACCTTGGTCTCAGTCATTTTTCAAGAGGAATATGGGGATCTTTCCTTATGCAAAAAAAAAAAAAAAAAAAAAAAAAAGTTAAAAGAGTGATAACCAGTTTAGATAGTACTCTGATAATACATTACAGAAGTGAAATGAGGTAGGCATTTGTTGCTAATAGGCTAGAAAGGAAGAGGAGGATGTCTTTATTTGAAAAAATTGTTAATATTTTGCAAACAGCCTTTTCTTTCAGGTGTGTCTCTGGATAAACCTTATCAGATATGGGACTTTTATAAAGGATCACTTAATTTTTTCAGAAGATGACGCCTCATTTAGAGGATAAAATATTTTAAGTTATTTTGATGTTCAAGAGGAGCATTACTGGGACTGTTTCAGATTTTGTCACCGTGATGAGTTAACCCCATTGCCAGATATTCTCTAACATGTACCCAATGAATTCACACATCTTGCTGAGCTTCTGAAAACAATAGGTTCTTTCCAAAGGGGAGCAAGTGGCCCTGGGAGACCCGGCAACAAACCAAAACGAAGGGCTGTTGCTGTGTCTGTTTACAACTTTTCCAGATGCTGGCAGTACCTGTGGACTTAAAGTGGTTTTTAGAGGATCGCCATGGTTTTTGATCACTACTTTATGAACTAAACAGCATTTTCCAGGAAAAGGGGGTTTAACTTGTTACAGAATTGGAGAGAAGTCTTTGCAAAGGACTGGTTTAAGCCCTTCTACCCACCACCTTCCCCTGTGTAGCTTTGCGTACAGCTATATCTAAAATATTCTGCTAAAGACTACTGGATGTGGTTGATGGGATGAAACCTTTGGTTAAGTTTCCTTTTGGTGGAAACATCCTGTGGTAGGTACAGATAATCCAACAAGAGTCCCATTTCTTAAGGACACTGTCGAATAGGTAGGAGGAAACCTGGCAGAGCCCTTTACTTTTGGCCTAAAAGGACTGAGCACCAAGATGTCTTTTGAAGTTTAAGCTGAGAGGTTTCCAGTGCAATACAGTTTATACAAGTGAAGTTTTTACCTCAGTTTTGCAATGGACTGCAAACTATACTTATACACCACTACACCTTCTCTCAAGCCTGCCAGGGCCTCCATTTATGTATGTGGCTTACAGCTTAAAGTCAGTAGTTGGACTACTATATGAACTGTTACTATCATGTTTTATACCGGTCGTAAATGCACTTCCCAAACTACAAGAAAGCGGTATGTTTAATTTTTTCAACCAGCTTTTAATTTTCTTGGTATAACTTATTATAGATGCAACTGTTTTTATTGTGTTGGGGGGTTTGGGATTATTGCACTTTACAGTTTGAATCAAGTTGTATTGCAAAAGTTAAGTAGTCAATACTCAGAAATAGATGAAAAAGTAATGTCAGGTTAGCAGTTTTTATTTGGTATTAAGAGTAAAAGATACTTTTAAATATTTCAGATTTTTAAGAAATGTGTTTAGTTTTAAATGCTAATAAAGTATATTTTATGTTATACATTAGAGCAGTCCTCTGCAAACAGTAAAATTTCTTCAGAGGAATAGTTTGAACTAGTTAGAATTTGTAACCTGTTACCAGTTTGTGAAAATTTTATTATAAGACACTGGGAAGTTCTTTTAATTCCTTTATGTGATTACGTATGGAATAAAATGTTATTAAGGAATATTAAGAAATTAGTTTTTTACAGTATTATATCTTTAAAAAGATTTGTGAAAATGGTTCTTATTAAATATCAGCTTTTCTGTATTTTAGAAGTATAATTTTGTGGAAAGCAGAGGAAAATAATAAATTTTTAGAGTTAACCTCCAGTGACAGTTAGATTTTAGATTTGCCTATTGTATAGCAAAGATGAGTTATTGTTTTTCTTTTCATTTTTATTTAAATGGCAACTTTGTTTGGATGTTTTGTTAAGCTGGATATTTACATTATTTGAGGATGGCTCATTTACTTCTGTTTGGACTACTAAAATGTGATTTGTATGTTTTAATCAGATTACTCCTTGCAGTTATCTCATCATAGCATGAGATTGCAGACAATAACTACCTCCAGCAGTGAATTTAAGGTTTGGTTCATAGGAATTTGCATAATTAAAATTTAGGAATGTTAAGATAACATTGCTTACCAAAACTTAATGCTATGTCAAGCAAGTAATGAGCTATTCTTTGTACTTACCTCCATCAAACACTTGCTTTGCTATTTGTTCTCCCAGCAGTTTTTGGTTTAATTTCTAATATGTCTAATTTATGTAGGCGTCGACCAGAAGATTATGATATTCATAACAGCAGAAAGAAACCAAGGATTGACTATCCCCCTGAGTTTCACCAGAGACCAGGTTAATATTTTATAATCCTGCAGATATTTGACTTAACAGTAATTAAAGCCACCAAAATTCTATCATGATACTATGGTTATAAAAGTAAAAAAAAAAAAAAAAAAAAAATTAGGACATGACTACTTAAACCTTAAAAAATATTAGTAGTTCTCATTAGTAATTCTACTTTTAATATTCCAGTGTGTCATCATAATCTGTTAATTACCTGAAATTGCTAATTTTGCAAAAATGGAAATTTATGTATATGTGTTTAAGATTATAGTTAGGGGAAAAACGATCTTAGGTTTTTTTTCTTTTTGTTCCATTAGTGTTTCATGTGACATACACCTTTCAGAAACTTAACTGCTTATTTTCTGAAGTAAAGTTATAATTTTAGGGAAAATATGCTATTCCTAATCTAAGTGCAGGTTTTCAACTATCCTGTTTAGGAATGAAAAAATAAAAGTTATAATTAAGAAAGGTGATCATTTAGAACACAATACACTGAACAAAACTTTGGCAATACAGAATTTGGGGATAATGTGAACTATATAATAGTTTTACATAGAAAATAGTTTGATTAAAGCCTCATTCTTTTCTTCAAGGGGAAGTTTGGTTGTACTACTGCAAATTTCACTAGTACCATGACCACTTAGATAATTTTATAATTAGTTTGCTGGGTTCTTATTAAATAAGTTAGGGGAAAGATACTTCTTCCTCTTATTACCATGATTCTTTCATTTAAAATGTGTATATCGCCGGGCTTGGTGGCTCACGCCTGTAATCCCAGCACTGGGGAGGCTGAGGCAGGAGGATTGGTGCGAGTTCGAGACCAGCCGGGGCTACAAAAGTGAGCTCAAGGCCAGCCTCAACTGCATAGTGAGACCCTGTCTCAAAAAGACAAAATAAATAAATAAATAAATAAATAAATAAATAAATGCGTATACCTTCATTTTTGCAACTTTTGCAATTTTGTGTTCTTCATTGAATATATATATATTTTAAAAACATGTAATCTGTGGTTTAGCAGGGCATATATACTTAAGGTAAAAGGTAAATGATTGTTTTTAAAAAGTTGTATTATAAATGTCAAGATAGTTCTTCTGTCCCTGTTTTCTCTGTGATTACAAAACGAACTTGTAGCAAAACTTGGGTCATGAACTTAGAAGATGTATATTGAAGATACCTATAAGTTAAAATGATAATAGTTATCACTTAAAGTACATACTTCATGAGAAGAATTAAAACGAGATAATGAAGGTTTAAAATTGTGATGCCATAATAAAAAATAAAAATTTGATTTACTGAAATGCTTGATGTTTGAACAGGGTATTTAAAGGATCCAAGATACCAAGAAGTAGATAGGTAAGTTGGGTTCACTCTTTTCTTCACTTAGAATTACATTCTTGGAACTAGTTTATGAATTACCTGAATTTAGTTTCACAAATCTTATTCCCAACAGACGATTTTCAGGAGTTCGCCGAGATGTGTTTTTAAATGGGGTAAGCATTAAATTTTACATATTTAATGTAGATAAAACCAGGGTCAGATTTGTTTTTAATCTTGAGATGACTTATTTTTATTGACATTATCATCTTCTGTTTTAGTCCTACAATGATTATGTGAGGGAATTTCATAACATGGGACCACCACCACCATGGCAAGGAATGGTTTGTATTACTCTGTTTCTACAAATTAACTTCATTTGCAGTCCTAATACTTTGAATACTTAGAATATGATGGTTACAGTTAATAAGACTTAAAATACAAATGTTTGGCAGTAAGTAACTGCATGCTGTTCTCAAAATGAGTAAGTTGATTTGTTCTAATAGCATAAGTTTAATTTAGATGTTCAGTAGCACTTTATGGTATTGTTGGTGGAAGAAAGCTTTACCTGGAGGTTCAGATAACATTGTGTGTGTGATTTGTAGCAAGTTTTGTACTGTATGTCTTAGTTTTCCTCATGTATAAAATTCAGTGGGCATTTGTTCTTGGACTTACCTAGTCCTTTTTGTAAAGCATGGGACATTATGCTCAACATTTAAAGAATATTACAAATCTCCTTATTGAGAAGATAAACTTAGAAAAGTACATGGTACCTAATATACTGCTAAGTAAGTTTGCCTCTGTGTAAAATTGATTAAATTGTGGTTATTTCTTAGCTTTAAGAAAACTGGATATTATAAGAATATATTACTGTAACAATTTGAGTAATACTTTAGTCTTAAATATCTGTTCATTCTGTTCATTTTAAATGTGTGACTGCTACATCCTACTTTTTTTGCTATAGTTTTGTACTACTGTATAAAGGTCACGAAGTTTCTGTGGAATCTATGAAATTAAAAACATTGAAATATTTAATGTATGACAACTGTGGAAGTAATGTTTTATTTGACCTTTATTTGTTTTATAGGTTATCTTTTATTGTTGAGCAGTGTGCAGTGTTTCATGAAATACTTGTACTAGAACCGTGATACTTGATGTCGCATGTTCACTGTACCACTTAATTAGCAGTTATCTAATTTCTTGATATTTCACTGTTTCACTTATGTAGAGTAGAATAGTACCTTTATCATAGATTTGTTGTGAGAATTTAATGAAAGATAGTATACAGCTCTGAGTAAATATCATGCCTTATTCTATTAAGCATTTTCTGTATTAGAGATTTGTTATGTTTTGTTTTGTTTCCTTTCCAAGATGGGATTTTGCTATTTAATTCAAGTTGGCCTTGAGCTCACTATAGTCCAGGCTGGATTTGAACTTAGGGTGATCTTTCTATCTCAGCCTAGTACTGACATTACAGGCCTGTATGATTAGAAAACTTACAAATGTGTTAGGTCTTAAAAGATGTATAATTACAGTATCTTATGCGTATATTCTTTTCAGTTGAAAGCATACCTTCAAGAACAGTACATGTATCAAAGTAAATGTCTGAACACATTACTTGTTTGGGCATGATGGTTTGGGTAGAGGAATTCGAGAAATGGGTTTTTAATAAGGATATTTAATACAGTCTAAGGAAAGTAATTTAAAAAAATTTATCATTTTTTCTTAGCCCCCTTACCCAGGACTGGAACAGGCTCCACACCATCCTTATTATCAACACCATGCTCCACCTCCTCAAGCTCATCCTCCTTACTCAGGACATCATACAGTACCACATGAAGCAAGATACAGAGATAAGCGAGTAGTAAGTGCACAGGAAGGCAGAGGTGTGAGGGAACTACTTAGAATTCTGTAGGTAATTTGAATGTGGGCATAATAGATCTTGCGTAATGATATGTAAGTAATATAAATGTACAAACATCAGGGTATGGTCAGTAACAGTCTTTTGGAGTAGTTCTCAATGTACATTTATTAGAAATGACTGATATGCTTTGACTTAGACTTTTATTAAATCATAAACTATTTACTCAGGTACCTTCATATAAAACTTTGGAAATACTCTAAGTATATAGTACTGCCTAGATTATTTCTTTGTATGACCAAATTTTTAGAGATTTATATTTTTATAGATAATCTTAGCTCATTTAGTTTTTTGTACCAAAATTTTTAGAACTCCTAACCAAGTTATTTTATCTCTTGTTTACCCCTAGTTTGTAATAGCAAAGAATCAATTTTTAAGGGATAGAGAAAAAGTGTGATCCTTGCAAATAGAATAGCACTCAATCTCTAGTTTTAAGATTTATAGGTTTCCATTGTACTAGTAGGGTTGTTTGTTTCTTTCCTTCCCAATATTTTTATTTAAAAACTGGGAGTTATCTTGTACTTGCTGGAATATATTCTATATATACATTAAGTTTTATACCTGAAAAGGTAGTTGTAATATTAAAAAAAAGTTGTGCAACCTAAATCCCCCCCCCCCCCCCCTTTTCAGGTTGTTGAATGTTTTGCAGAAGCAAACAATCTTTTATCTTCCCAGTAATTAAGAATATACATATTTGAGAGTGAGAACACTGGGTTCCTACTCTGTCTTTGAGGCATTTTTGTGAATTGTCATTTCTTTCTTATGAAAATTAGAACCCTTCAAAATAAATCAATTTAGGACTTTTAACATCCTATAGGCTAACTTGAGAATCTTAACTAACTTGAAAGTGGTGTTTTTAGTCAAGCAAGAAAGAGAAATGCAGCCTTGTGTATGAATAAATGAACTATGATATCTTAAAATTTTTTTTAAATAAATGATAACAGTCTTCTCCTGAAGTGTACCTACCATTATTGACAAGTTCTTTGTAGTAAACCTGTGGTTAGCTTATATTCCATACATCTATAAAAGCCAGGTGCAATTACATTTTGGTTTTTTATTATTTTTTTCTTTTTGCATTACTGGAGACCAAAGTTGGGACCTTGCACTTGTCATGCAGGTACTTATGCCACCAAATTATATCCCTGACCCCTGCAATTACATTTTCAATGTTATGCTTTATACATTTAGGCTGGCTGCAAACAAACCAAATTTAGTGAGTAAAGACTGGCTGAGAACTGAGAGTAGTAGAAAGTTTAACCCAGAGCAAGGGTCATTCCACTTTGACCTCTTTGGCCTTCAGTACATTAGAAACTATGTGGGACAGACTTTGCTTTCTTACAGTTTGTCACATTCTATGATGTGGGTCATAATACTTGTGATTTCACCTGAAAAGGACAGAATTCTTTTATGTTTTATAATATTGAAAGGAAAGTAAAAAAAAGCCTGTTGAAGGAAATTGCATTGATAGCATAACTGGTAGCATCCAAGCATAATGGTTGATAGTAATGATTACATGATAATTGGAGCCTAAGTCTTATTAAACCAACATTAGAAAAGTCAAATCACATTGAATAGGACCTACATCAGCAGTTCTCAACCTGTGGGTCGTGATCCCGGCGGGGGTCGAACGACCAAAACACAGGGGTCACCTAAAGCCTTCGGAAAATACATTATTTAAAACCATGCTATGCCATGGTGAAATGTTCTTTATTGGAATTAGTAATAAGTATTTCTCAACGTACAGTTAAGTATTGTTTTTGTGAGTAATCACTATTTAAATTATGTTTGGTTTGTAGCAATGAGAATATATAATGTATATCAGGTATTTACATTCCGAATCATAACTGTAGCAAAATTACAGTTTTGAAGTAGCCACCAAAATTATTTTTTGGTTTGGGGTCACCGCAACATGAGGAACTGTATTGCGGGGTCACCGCATTAGAAAGATTGAGAACCACTGACCTACATGAATTGATTTATATCTTGGTAAATTTCTAATTAGGTGTCCAGAATCCTATTTCTCTTAACAAAGTAACTTTCAATATCATTAAAAATTTTGACATGTCTAACACATTTCTTCTGTTTTCTAGCATGATTATGATATGAGGGTGGATGATTTCCTTCGTCGCACACAAGCTGTTGTCAGTGGTCGGAGAAGTAGACCCCGAGAAAGAGACCGGGAGCGCGATCGAGACCGCCCTAGAGACAATAGAAGAGACAGAGAGCGAGATAGAGGACGTGACCGAGAAAGAGAGCGAGAGCGACTTTGTGACCGGGACAGAGACCGAGGAGAGAGAGGTCGATATCGAAGATAAGAGATAAGAGTCTTTGCAGGCACTGATTGAAGATTAAAAAAAAAAAAAAAAAAGGAAAAAGTGTGTGTGTGTGTGTGTGTGTGTGTGTGTGTGTGTGTGTGTGTGTGTGTGTTTACAGGTGGTAAGTTTATTTTCAACTGTCTACTTAAAATTCATTGTGTAGAAGGATTTACTGTCACCCTCTTGGTTCCAAGCATGCAGTATAATACAAACTGGAAAAACTCAAATAGGCCAAAAATGCAATTGACAGTCAAATTTGACACTTTTCTTGTGAGACAGAATGGAACAACCCAAGAATGTAGATACTGACTTGTTCTCCGTAAATGTTCATCTTATAATGTGTTCATTGTAGTTATTTTTTGTTTTCTTTACACTCTTGGTTGATAACTGCCATGGTATTTTTGCTTTGATGTATTGCTACATGTAGTTGTACACGGTTCGGTAAAAATAATGCTGCTATCAAGTGTGGAAATACTGGAATATGATGGTTTGACTCTATGGCAGTGTTACAGCATCCTCTTGGTTTTTCTTTGCTTTTTTTTTTTTTTTAAACTTACAAAGACTTTTTCATTAGTCTTCAGTGATGAGAGCAATATTTAGAAGACATTGCTGTCTAATTTTTAATCTTTTTAAATAAAATCCTATGTTCAGTAGCATGATTGATGCTATTGTTTAGCCTTCCCTTCCAAACTGTATACATTGGCTTGGAATGTTCACAACTTGCTTGTGTGACAGCAGGAGATAATTCCCATGTTCTGCATTGCTACTGTTTTGTATAAAATAAATTGTTAAAGATTGATATCTGCTTTATTTCTTGTCTAATTGCCAGTTTGTTAGTTTATTAATGGACATAAAATAATTTTGCTATTATGGTAATATTGTGCTGGTATTTTGGTTAAAAATATATCTGGCAAAATTTTGAGTTCTATGCTGATCACAGACATGATCCTTTTTTTTTTTTTTTTTCTCCTGTAATTGACTTCGTAAAGTTTTGTTTCCCTTTTTAAATAGACCAAAGTTTAACTCTTACAGTTGCATTATTAACTGTTAAATCCTACTACTTTTAACAGACTATAAATAGAAATAGAGCCATACAAAGAAACAGTTTATGGAAGAATTTTTCTCAGTTTTTTATGTTACATCTGAAGTTTTGGTTTTCATGAAGTTAAATCTGTATTATGAAGCAGGGAAAGCATTTCTATTCCTGAAGAATAAGTTTAGCTTGCTTTAAATTACAGGCTGAATTTATGTGATGTTTAGAGGCAGTGATGATCCTTATTTTTTTAAAGGAAACCAACATTTTTGTTTATCATTGCTGTTAAACCATTTGATGATAGTGAAATCTGTCATTTCTTGATGTTCTGTATGCATCGTTTTGTTAGAGTTTAGTATTCGATATTTTTTCAAGTTCTTTTATACTAAAGAACTTCTGAGATTCAGAGGAATGACTGCAAATTTTATTTATGAATTAAGCAGTTATGAAAACAGTTCTTAAAATTATTTTTCTGAAATACATGTAATAAATTGGAATAAATCATATATGCTCAGCATGTAGTACACACCTTGGTGTGTCTGTATGCTGATAGATTTCATATCTGAATTGCTGCACTTAAGAAATAGGATCAGAAGGACGTAAACTTTGCCCAGTGACAAAGTTGAGAGGACCAAGCTTTAACTTTTTTTATTCCATTTGACAAAGGAACAGCTGGTTGCTTTACAGAAAGAACAGAAATTATGTATTGGTTTCAATTTCTATTGATTTTTAAATGGTAACATTACCTTCACATTTCATAGTTATACTTAAGTAACTTAGTTCGCTTAGATCAGTGGTTCTCAACCTGTGGGTCACAACCCTGGCAGGGGTTGAACAACCAAAACACAAGGGTTGCCTAAAGCCACTTCAAATCATAACTGTAGCAAAATTACTGTTTTGAAGTAGCCACCAAAATTATTTTTTGGTTTGGGGTCACTGCAACATGAGGAACTACATCGTGGGGTCACGGCATTAGAAAGATTGAGAACCATTGACTTAGATGTTATACTTTTGGATGGTAAGGGTCTAGTATTGTGTGATATATTCTAAAAATCAACATTTATTAAGAAGTGTTAGAAGTAATTCTAGAAATGTGTGTTGACTGTTGAGCATAAAATTGTGTCACATATTTTATGTGTTTACTTTATGAGCTGGTTTAAATCTAGTAATTGTATTACCTCACAATTATTTGAGGACTTTTTTATAATTGGCAGTTTCTTTTATGTGTTGTGATTCTAAGAATATGTATCGGTGTTGTGTTCAGTCATGTAGAAAACCTGTCATTCAGATTGAGAAACCCAGGTAGAGATTTTTTTGGCTAGAGTTAAGGGACTGGATTCAGACATGTAGTTCTCTTGAATTTGAGTCTCTTGTATGATGTCTTTTACTCAGGCATAATATGAGTGCTCTGAAAAGGGCTTCTGCCATCTTAACAGCTTCTGTGACCTAAGTAGTACTGTTGGAAGGACAAAGATTTTTCCAATGTTTACAAGGACTTTTTTCCAATGTTCACCTCAGTTTCACAAAAGAATTCTTAAAAATAACCATGCTACTTTGATGGAGCTGCCTGCCTTCCAATCCAATTTAGTTTCAGAAGAAACTGAATTTGTTTTTCTTAAACTTCAGTTTGTGAGCCAGGAGATCATCTGGTCACCTCAGTGCTTATTGTATCAGGAAAAACTATTCCCAGGTAATCTGACAGATAATTGTATATTTCTGTTAAATGCATGATCTCAGAATTAGAACTTGGATGTATTGGATGTGTTGAGTAGTTTGTCATGAGGATAGCCTTCTGCTTTTGCCTATCTCCTTTTGCTGTAAGATACTTCGGTCTTCTTTCTAAGAGGCATGTAGAGTCTTCCTTGGTATAAAAGTCCTGCCTGTCCTTGGGCCTGTCTGGTCTTTGAAACATAAAAGAGGCTTGTTTCCACGATTTAACTGATTATGCCAGATTTCATTGCCTGTCAGGGTAATGATGTTGGTTACACTCAAGAACAATTTTATTCTGATTTTTAAAAATTTTTTTGGTTGGAAAACATTCCTAATGCAGTTTAATAAAATTTGAGGCACATGGGACAGATTATAGCATTCTTTGCTCTGTTAGATGGATCATCTTGCCTTATGTTTCACCATTTTTCTTTCTGAATCTTAGCTGTGTGTTGTTTTTAGTCTCTTCTGTGTCCTAAACTTGCATGTGGGATCTAAAAAGAATTGTCAAATCTTGATAATAATTGTTACATATGAGAGCTCAAATCTGAAATGTGGGTCTGTGAAGCTACTCAGGTGCTTTAAGTGGTTAGAATGGAGGCTACATTTAGCTTTATGGTTTCTTCATACCTGTGTTTTGGCTGGAAATAGTGAATTAGCTAACAGCTGGTTTATGAATTGCAAAAATGCCGACGTGTATTTATAGTGATTGGAAATTGAAAATTAACATGAAAATTGGACATCTGGCTTTATGGAAACATCTTATTCAGACTAAAATTCTATGTATATCTACTGTGGAAGCAATCTTTTATTTTCTCTTTTTAATAAGTGAGTTTGGGATTTATTTTAAGCTCAAATCATTAATTTTTGTTTTAAGACTCTTAAGTATGGGATGCAAACTCTGAGACTTGCATTAGATCAAGTTTTCATTAATAGTATTTCTAATTTCAAATCAGGTACTCATATATTCTGTTGTAGAAAAGCTAATGCAAGAACTGAGGTGCTGTTTTATTTCTTTTTTTTTTTTTTTTTTGTCTTTTTGAGACAGGGTCTCACTGTGCAGTTCCAGACTGGCATTGAGCTCACTTTTGTAGCCCAGGCTGGTCTTGAACTCTCACCGATCCTCCTGCCTCAGCCTCCCGAGTGCTAGGATTACAGGTGTGCGCCACCACGCCCGGCTTGAGGTGCTGTTTTAAGAGGATATCTTCATAAGTGGATGTTTTAAACTTTATTTATTTATATTATGGCTGACTCAGCCTACCTTGGGGGTGGGGCTGATACAGCATGTCACAGGGGTGTCACACAGGGATCAAACCATGGTCTTAGTGGTTACCTAAGCGTGCCTAAAGTAGGCACTTTAGACTGCTGAGCTATCTTGCCAGCCCCTAAGTGGACATTTCTAACTAGGCAGCTGGCAGGGATCATTACCATGGGATTACACAGAAAAACAGTTGGAGAACACTACTCACTGATTTTACTAATAAATTGTAAATGATGGTAATGATGTAAGCTAGAGTTAACCAAATTTCTACCTTGCCTATACCTAGATGATTCGGCAATAGGTAGTCTTGGCTTCTAAAAGACTTGGTTGGCTGGTTGGATAACCCCATTCTTTTAGGAACTTCTAACTCAATCCAAGGAAGGTATTCCTTTGCGAGAACTTGGTAAAAGAACTAGGTAATTTACATATGCCTAGGCAAATGAGATGCTAAGAGGTTTCTTGATTTCTAGGAGAAGTTTATGTGCCCTTAAGAGGAAGTCAGTAGTTATCAGGCCTTCTTTGCTCAGAGTTCAGTTTTATGAATGTTCAGCCTTTGTAAACTGATAATTTCAGCAGAAACTATTGCATGATCGAATAAAGTAGAAATTCACATAATCTTTGAGGGATGTTTCTATTTCATTGGGAAGAAAAGACCCTAATGACATTCAGTGATACACAGAACAGGAAAATCATGGAAAGAGGTACAGGATCTGAATGCTACAAGATACTGCATCAAGAAGGACAAGGCCTTAATAAAGCAACAACACTATCTTTGCTAACAGAGGGATGTATTTTGCAATGGAAGTCATCTGTCATTTGAGTGCTGATGGGAAAAGCTTCCCAGAATATATGGAAGTTGGACAAACTTAATGAAAGGGAGAATGCAGACTGACACATTAATCTTTGTATCTTTCTGGCTGCTTATAGATTTAACAGTGATTAGCATACGGTATGCTTTGAGCCACATTGTTTTATCTCAACAAGACCTTCTGAAAAGAGAATGGACTGGGTTTGTGTTGTTTTGAGTTCAGGACTTTTGATGCAATCTTAGAAAATACTTGAGATAGGATATTGATTAGGAAGGAGGAAAACTAAAGAAATTTTTTTTTAAAAAAAGCACATAACAAAACTATCAGAATTTTAAAACAATAGGAAATGAACAGTAGTTATTACATATTGATCTCAGATTTGTTGATCAGACTTCCAGGTAGACATTTGTTATGTTTTATGTCTAGTTGTCTCCCCAAAGCCTCATGTAGTCATTGGGCAGGGACTTCTACAGTTTGAGACTTAATCCTTGTTCCCTGGGATTATGGGTTTCAGTACTGATGGGATTATGGATCGAAGTACCTCTGGGATTATGGGTGTAGCCTAAGGCAGAGGCTAAGGCAGAGAGCCTGAATGTAATATAAAGAGAGACAGACTCAAGTTGTAGCTGTTGCTCTCTGCTGCCCTGTTTGGTTGGCTACTTCTGCCACCATTTTGTTGCTGTTCCACCACCATGAACTGGATGCTCTCTGCTCTGTTCCACTCGACCTTGGGTCAGCCAAATATGGACTGAAACCTCCACAAACTGAGAGCTAAATACCTTTCCTTCCTTCATCCTGAGTGTTTCATATTTGTCCCAGCAACAAGTAAAAAGTAACTAAGACATTTAAGATAGATCAGAGTTAAAATATTAACCTTCCCATAAAATTTGAATTTTTTGTCCTTTAAAAAAAAAATTTAAAGAGTATAAAAATAAGACATTAGAAGTGATATGCCTGTTAAAGTATATTCAGTGGTGGTTAAAATGCACATTAAAATGTCTTTAGGGTAGTTGCTTAGATTACAGATATTGGTATATAAAATTGGTCAAATTTAAGCATTGACTACTACCTTCAAAAAACTGATAATAACCTTACATGATTTTTTCCCCATTCCTTTCTTTCCCCATTCCCTCAAAACTTCTTTATTCCTTATGTTTAGTTTTTTTTTCTAAATCTGTTATACCTTTCAGGCTTTATTTATTCTTTTTTTTTTTCTTTTAAAAATTTTATTAATTTTAATGAGAAATAGCAATGAGACAGTTTCAGCACAAGTTAGTAGGACAGTTCCAATAAGTAATACATTGCATATTTTTTTTAATTTTATTTTTTGTTTTTTTATTTTTTTATTGTTTAAATTTAACACGGGTTATATTACATATTTTCATCATCAGATCAGTTTAGATTAATACATATAGGTATATAAGATTGATCAAACAATTAAACATTAACCCTTCTAAATCAACATTATTGGTTTTTTTTTTTTTTTTTGCCCCTTTCTTT
>PVJA010008083.1:0-40668 GCA_004027025.1 Myocastor coypus
ATTCTTTTATTGTTTAAATTTAACAATGGTTATATTACATATTTTCATCATCGGATCAGTTTAGATTAATACATATAGGTATATAAGATTGATCAAACAACTAAACATTAACCTTTCTAAATCCACATTACTTTTTTTTTCTTTTCCCCCTTTTTTTTCTTTGAAAGTTGACATATTGCATATTGTCCTCACAATCATTATATAGAGTGCAGTGTGTGGGCATGACCCACCTCCCTATTAATGTTGCATAGAAAAAAGAAAGAAAGAAAGAAAGAAAAGAACAACAGGAAAGAATATACTTCTCTTTGGACTAAGAGGAAGCAGATACATATGCAATCAAAGGTTTTGCAATTGCAGTGTGCCACCAGTGAAGCTTGTGACGTTGGAGGCTATTGAATCTAAGCCTCCTAAAGCTCATCTCACCAATCTTGAGCTATAACTTTTTTGTAATTAGAAATACTATGAAAACCCACAGAAGTTTAGAATCACAAAGAATCACGGAAAATTATACTTATTTATGTATCTATGATGCTCTTATAAACTATACATTTATTAAGGGGAAGCAGTATTTCATTCATTTCTATAAATCCAGTAATGCCCCTGACAATTGATTTTAACATCCAAGAATTATTCATTGAAGAATGATGGAGTTCACTCTTTTACTTTCTCAGGAATGCTATGTAACTTGAAAGGTTCACACAGTTGCTTAGTCAGCCTGGAATTGAAGTGCTAGTTCTACGGTCCTTTTCTTCATCCTCTTCACTGGCCCATTTATCTCATAACTGGGTGTTTGTGATGTGTACCAACAAAGATTCTGCCTTCACCAAACTCTTGCCATTCTCCTCTGACCACTTTTCTTGACTGGACCTTAGCTTTGGCTTACAAAGATTTGAGCAAACATCAACATAGCTTCTAATACCCCAAGACTATATCACTAGCATGACTATAGCATATTCTAAAATACCCACCTAACAAAACACAAGGCTGCCAAAAGAATTTACTGTCTGTTCTAGACTACACCTGCATATCAGACCTTGTCTTCAAGACTCTGTCAGGGCACAGGAGCTGGAATTTGATGAACACCAGTTACTATCACCGTATCACCGTAATATGATGACTTTGGCAATTAAAAAATGGGTGGAGAGGGAAGAGAGGGAAGAGAAAGGGGATGAAAATAAGACATTAATATATGTTATGTATAAGAACCATCTCCTCATGAGGAAGGTAAATATTATGTACTATACATGTACTAATAAAAAAGAATACTAGGTAAGAAACCCAGCTGAGTTTCACATAACCCAACCCCTTCTTTCTGTTTTGGTAACTTTTTAATCCATGATTCACAGGAGACCACATTCATTCCTCCTTATTTGTTCATTTTGCCCTCTAAAATGCCCACTTCTGCACAAATTGAAAATGAGTTCAGTTTATGCTGCACTTTTTTTTTCTTGCAATGGTATTCATCTTTGACAGTAGTAAGAGACTGATTTTATGAGACTAGACGGAATGTTCCAGAGGACTTTACTTCTGAGCAGTTTTCCCTAGCTCCTTAGATGTACAGTGGGCTCCAGGCTATCTTTAAATATTTAGCAGATAGAATGCCAGTCTTCGGTATGACTATTTCCTATGAGAAGGTAAATACTGTGTCTAAAATCTACTTTGCAATTTGTAAACCTCCATACAGAGCAAACTTCTAACACTTCCATTGTCTTTTTTTTTTTTCTTTCAGTACAGGGGATTGAACTCAGGACCTTGCACTTGCCAGCCAAGCACTTATTCTACTGAGCTATCTCCCTGGCCTTCCCATTGCCCCTAATAACGCACTATTGCTCTGTCTTCCATGAATTCATCCGAACTTTTAGTTGGAAGAAGGGAAGATCTATTTATATTTTTGGTCTAATCCACCACTTGGTGTAATGAGTTCCATATGTTTCTTCCATTTTCTACCTGCTGTGAAAAGTAGAGCTTCCTTTATTTGTCCTAAACTCACCTCTGTAAGCTGAATGCTGGTAAAATGTACACACACACACACACACTTGATTTATTAGGGAAAATGACCTCAGTATTAATTGTTATCTTTGTTTACAAGTATATTAAAAATTCAAATGAAAGGGAGCTTGAGTAATGTAACTGGAAGTGAATACAGTGGCAGCTAATTACCCCAAGGAGAAGCATGTAAATCCTGGACAAAACAGAGCCCCTTGATGGAGGAACCTGTAGAAATGAATGGGAGTCTGCAATGGAATCAGTGTCTAGCCAAGCGCTGCTCACCCGCGGTGAGGTTGAAGTACCCTCTAAAAGTTCAGTGTGGCCCAGGAACATAACCTGTCAGCCTTCTTGCCTGACATGATCTTAATTAGCCTCTGTTCTACTGCTGAGAAAGCCCGCTGAGGCAGTTAGTGCCCGAGAATTAATCAGATCAGTTTGTGGAGTCCACAAGGCACAACAGCATATAACACTGGCAACTCACTGATTGGAAAGGATCCAGGAAGTAGACAGCGAAGTAGTCTCCGTCTGTGTGACACCCCCCGCCCCCGCATCCTGGAGTGAAGGTGCTCTGCAGAGCCCTGGTTGGGGGATGGGGGAGAGAGTGAGCTGTGCTCCTCTTCACCTTTTAGTCTCCCTCCTCTCCTGTAATCATGTTTTCCTAGCTTCCACCCATTTTTCAGCTAAGAAAGTATGTAAAGCAGCAATGATGACGAACAATGCCTCTATGTGTGCGAGGTAGAGAGCACTGCTGGTTTTGTTGCACATTGTACTTTTGCTACAGGATTAGTTAGGAAAATGGAATTTTGCCAGTATTTCCCTCCTTCCCTTTGTTTACTGCCTATTTTCAACAGCCCTGTAATTGCTTTGTATTTTGTAAAAGGAGCATTGTTCCTTTTGTTTTTGGTATTTCTTTTAGTTGTGTTTCTTGGTCTGAGTTCTAACATTGGAGGGCACTGATGAAAATAACATGCTATTTTGGTTCTAGATACCAACTTGGCCTTAGCCATCCAGGCAAGGTCAATGCTAGGGGAGGCAAGTTTGGCAATGGGCTCAGAAATATTTGTAACTTCTTCCCTGAAGTCTTTCCTGACTAGTCCATCTTGCCACTCATGAATTCTTTTTTCTTTGGTCTCCCACAGAAAATGAAACCTGGGCCACGCAGTCTAATTCTTCCCTTTACTGTTTGCTGCACTAACCTTTGCTTCATGTGCTTTAATACTGACCAGTCTCTCTGGCCATGATGCTAGTGCTTCACACTCAAGGACTACATCTTATGGAACACGGCTTTTAACATTGATGTAAGCACAATGGGAGAAACACAGCAATTGCTAGATTGGTTACTGACAATCCCTTGAGAAGTTCTTGCTATCATTTTCTTGACCCACTACTACCTTGACACAAAGGACACTTGAGGCTGGATAATTCTTTGTTGTGAGCAGGATACTATTCTGTGCATTGTTAAATGTATAGCAGCATTCCTGGCCTCCACCCAGCACTAATAAATCCCTAGACATTGCCAAATGTCCCCTGAGGGGGATAAAATTATTGTCCATCCCGAAGGAGCAGTACAGTCTTATGATTGTGATAAAATAAGAGGGAAATTTCATTGATCACATCACTATGATCAACTTGGTGTTAAAGTGTTTACCAGGATTCCTTTGCTATACTTCTTTTTTTTTTTTTGTCTTTTTGAGACAGGGTCTCGCTATGCAGTTGAGGCTGGTCCTGCGCTCACTTTTGTAGCCCAGGCTGGTCTCGAACTCGCACCAATCCTCCTGCCTCAGCCTCCCGAGTGCTGGGATTACAGGCGTGAGCCACCACGCTCGGCTACTATACTTCTGTAGCAGTGCTCCCTTAGCTTTAATTGTTGTCTAAAGAACTCCAAGGGACAAGCCTCAAAGTCATAGCTGCAGGTTTACACCACAGTCTGTCTTTTCCCCGAGAAACATTTAAGAAAAGCCTGACAAGTTCTTTTAAAAGGAGCTCTCAGGACCAAAACCAGATTAATTAGAGTATATTACAGCTAACTCTTAATGTTGTAAGGATAGTCATTCAATGAAAACTAGGTCTTTAGCTCACTGAGGTTAATTCCACAAGAAACTCCATGAAAAGCAATGGAAGGTCAGAGCAAAAGCAACCCTGCCAGCTGTCACCCCTTTTTCAGAGATGTGAACACTGTGCCAAACAGCTAATGCATTGTAGGGGGGCTAGAGATCTGCTTTTTTTTCTGCTCATATCATAAACATTTTAGCTCAGGATCTGGAATTTCTAGCTATGCTACTGAAGTGACATTCTTATTCTAAATCCTGACAAGCTGACTTACAAACAATGCAATTAGTCATGGGAGACACAGGGTGGAAGCAGGTGGATAAACCAGCACAGATTTGTCCTTGGGGGGGGGGGGACCACCCAAAGCACATCTTCTGTCGGGAACACCATCTCTGCATGTGAAGTACAATCCAGGAGAGAAAATTTGACATTTTCGCTTAAACTGTCTTTGGAGAGAAATGTAGTTCTGGGTTGGAAATCAATTCAACCTCAAATTCACTGCTACCAAGGAGTTAACTATATATTAAAATTAGTTATGTCATTTGATGGAAAAATATTCTACTTTTGGAAAATACCTTTATACGAAAACTGCCTTTCTCAGTCTGAGCTGGAAATATTACAGTAAACAGGATCTAATCACAGTGAAGCCTTTTTTCAGCTTTGCATGACAGCTGTAAAATATAACAGTATTTATTAATAGTCGCTGCAGTCTAATCTGCAGTATTGGAGAGCTATAGCAAAATATGTTAAGCTACTGAGAGAGCAATTTCCACAGTAACTAATACTGAGCTTTTGAAAAGATAGTTTAATGTCTTGTGAGTTTTTCCCCCCTACTGATGGTCTCACCCTAGGAACGTGCTACTAAGCTAATAACCTTTCTGAAGAGGAAATGTTTAAGTGATAATTTATTTTAAGAGCCGACAACAAATTGCTTGGCACTTTCTCTTTTTATGCCCCAAAGCAGTCGACGATGTGCAAATCAGAGTATTAAAAAATATGACAGCTACAGTATTTTCATTTTCAATGAAACCCTCATTACAGACATATGTATGGTATTTTATTCACAACCCAGTCCAAATAGTCATTCACTGTTATTATTGTGCAGGCTCTCAAGATGTTTTCACAGTTGAAGACTCATCACAATAGATTGGGAAGGATGCAGAAACTGCCAAATGTCTCAGGTACGTCAACTCTGATTATTGCTGCTTAAACAGGGGAATTTAGTGTCTGTCTCTCACAGGATAATTCCCTCTCTGGGCCTTCCTTATATATCCAGATATAAAAAGTAACTTGAATTTCAATGAAAAACTCTCTTGACTCCACATTTCCCAGAAGGCAAATAAATGGAGAGGACTAGAGTTGGAGCCATCCATTCATAACCTTTGTAAATACTTTAATCACTTCTTAAAAATGTAAGAGTAAAAAATTTTGGATAGTGTTTTTAATGTATATAAATGCTATTCATAATGTTTGGCAGGAACTGTAAAGAAGTTCAGGATGGTGACCTATCATTGCTCTTCTTGTTTTCTTCTCCAGTGAGAAGCAGCCCTTTAGCAGTAAGGGCTTGCAAGTTCATCTCCTTCTGTGCTCTGGCAACTGTGTAAGCCCCAGAGAAGGACAAATGAGTTCCCTTCCAACCAGGTCCTTACTACAGCCCTCCACTGTTGAGACACATAAACAAACCTTTCATCTATCTGCATGTGGAACTGTGCACTTTCTCTGCTTTCACTTTTGCAACTCTTAAGCCCCTTAACCTGAAGTTTTTTACTTTCTTCCTCTCTGAATTCCCTGATACCACAAGAAACTACATACTGAAAGAGGGAATTTGACAACTGGATTGTATCCTTGGGGACAAAAGTAGGATAGAGAACATAAGTACTAGTTATTTGGAGGAACTGCTAAAGAGAAAACTAAGGGAAGAGAAAAGAAGTGTTTCCAAATATTGAAAATGAGTGAGGCACTAAGTGTGCTTGTGAAAAACGTGTGCCTATGCACCGTGGCACACCCTACTCAGAATCCACTTTCATTATGTTCGAGCTATGTAACCCAAGGAACCATCATCAGTTGTATCCTTTGATGGTTTTATGCCTTGGTTTCTTCAGTTGTTCAGATGAAAAGAAGCTCTGAGGATTAAATGTGTTACAGAAAAAGTTCAGGACTTAGTCATCAATAAATCCTTAATAAAGCATAGCTGTTCTTATAAAATAAGGCAGTAAGATGTCAACAGGTGTGTTTATTGGTTACAGTAATTGATATTAAGCGGTCTATACAAGTGCATGTATTTGTGAGGAGAAAGAAAGAGAACAGAAAATAAAGAAAAATAGGAAGAGAACAGAGAGGCAAGAGTGAAGGAAAAATACTGTACAGCAGCAAGAGGGAGTGAGAAGAAAGGTTTAGTGCTTTAGTTTGGAAAGTGGAACTGAGTGGAAAGGGTGCTGCTAGGTTACAGAAGTAGTTGTGAGTTATGATATGCAGAAAGGTGTGCAAACTGAAGCTCTGCTTGTCTCAGTAGAATTCAAATGCAGCTAGCCTGACAACATTCATTTTTTAAATTTTATTAATTTTAACTTTTAAGTCATTGATTTCCATTCAGCTGTGTTATGTCTCTCCATTTTTATTTCTTCTTTTGGGTTCTTACAATAAGGAGACTATACAATATTTACACATGTAGGTCTGGTTTATTTCACTTATGAGTATATGTACAAGTTACATCCTCTTATATATGAAGTCTTCTAGTTTATCATTCTTTAAAGCTGAGTAATGTTCTATTGTATAAAAATACCACATCTTTTTCAACTGTTCTTCAGATGATGGGCATTTTGGTTGTTTTCAAGATTTGGCTATTACAAATTGTGCTGCTATCAACATAGGTGCATAGATATCACTATGATATGATATTTTCAGGTCTTCTGGGTTAACAAAGTGACTGCAAGCAGAAAACATAGGAAACATGGCAGGAGCAAAGCCATGCACAAGATGAATTACATAACAGTCCTAAGAACCTCCAAAAGATTTATCTTACTGAGGATAATATTGTGTAACACTAAAACTTTGCTTGGAATGCCTGGAATTCTGGCTTTTTAGATGTGTGCTCCTTCTAATGTAATTTTAGTTACTGCTATACTCTCTCTCAAGTACATGGTTGATTTACAAGAAAACAAAAATGGTATTAAATCAACAGCTTCTATCATTGCCAGTTTTGCCAATAACCCACTGTGATAATGGAATATTGGATTATGTATACAACTACTTTTTCTTAGTTCAATGAGAAGAAATTTTTCTGCATGAATAATGATTAGAAACATTATGACGTCTACACCCTGTGCTCTGTACAACTATTAGGAGGACAACAGTATGCATTATATCAAATACTGGGAGTGTATTACTAATGTGTTTTAAAACTTTCACATTGTTATTTCTTATGAAATGCAATAAAAAAGAGAAAATTGTTTTGTTAATTTTAATAGAAAGAAATAACAATGAGACAGTTTCAAAACAGGTTAGTAGGACAGCCACAGAAATTAGTACAATACATATTGTTGTCTTCACAGTAGTTGCTCATAGTACAAGATGCTGACATAACTTTTCCAAAGACTGTTAGTATAAATCTTTCTTCTCATTGAACTAAGAAAAGTAGTTGTGTGTATAGGCCAACAGTTCATAATAGTAGTGAGTTATCAGCAGAACTGGTAGTGTCAGAAGCTGTTGACCTGAGCCTTTTGTAGCTCAGCATGTTAATATGGCTTTACTTTTTATGCCTCATGGTTAAACTTTTCTGCTGGACAGTTAAGACCAAGTTAGAACAAGACCTATATAATAAAAAATGTAACTTTTGTATCCAATCAGGCCAGTCTAATTCCCTCAGGATTTACCCTGAAACCAAGTACAGCATTTTGTAGATGTTTTGTCAGTGTCAGCAATCTGGATGAGTCACAGCCATTACTTGACCGGTTTGCTCTCTGTGAAAACTTGAGAGAGAATGTTATCTCTCTAGGTGACTCTCCTTTGGCACACTGTGCATTACTGATCCCCTTGCTCTGCGGCCCCCTAATCTACCTGTACAGAAAATTTGGGAAACCACTGAGTTATAGGATGTTATAGTACAGGTTCTCTTATGTCCTGACTCCTCACTAACCTAGAGGGACTAGGGCCAAAATATTGGCTATCCTTGTAGCCCTTGTTTTTCTCTAATTTTTTGGTCTGCAAACTTAAATTGTTAATCCTCCAGAGGAGAAGCTTAGTGATATTATTAACCTATAACATAGATATTTGAGCTTAACATCGCTGTTTTTCTGAACATTCATGATGCTTTGAGAAAGGACTCTTTTCTCCTTGTCTTGGGGAGTCTTTTTACCATCGAAGTCCTCCAGGACCTTTCGAAATGTTTTCACCTTCCTAGCTACTTCACAACATTTACTCATTTCGCAAGGAACCTGCTATAATGAATGCAAATGTTATTGGTGGATATGGGAACAGCTGCTTTTAATTTTTTTCCCCACCCCTGAGTTAAAACACTATTTCTGCTACAGGATTCTTAACTCCTCAGAGGCAGGATCTAATTCAACTGCTTTTAAATCTCCATCAGGGGATTAGGATAAACTGGTACTACAGAGAGCTCAGTATTTGCTTGATGGACCAGCCAAATAGGTCAGCGGATTAAAGCACCTGCAAGTGGGCACAAGGGACTGGGGTTTGTTCTGTGGGCCTGCTATTCTGGCCCCACCCCCCGGGTGTGCTGAGACCACAACTGAGTCTGAGAGTAGTGGTGTGCTCCTGTAATCCCAGCTCTTGTGAGTCTGAAAACAGGCAGATCACTACAAGTTTGTTCTAGTAGTGAGACCCTTGAACACCCTGTAGAGCCTTCCATGAAACACACACACACCAAAAAAAAATTGCTGTTGACTGATGAGGTCATTTTTACAATTGCCCAAGTTCATACCATAACATTGAAAGAAAATAGAAATGTCCATTAGAAATTTGTTGACTTCCGGAGAGTTACTTAGGAACTGAGTAGGAAGTTTCAGGTTGAGAATAGGAGACAGCAGGAGTTTATTGAGCATCAGCAAGAAGGGAGGGACTAGTTGCTTCAAAGAGCACCCAGAGCTATTATGTCATTATCCAAGCTGAGAGTGAATGTTTTGCTAGTGTCTTTCATCTCTGTGGGTTGTACCCACTGAAGTCAAAGAGAATTGTTGGGTATGCAGGTGAGTCCAGTTGCAGTTCTCAAGCATGTGATCATCATGGGGCAAATGCTAATACCATGCAGAACTAGAATGTTTTCCCCCCAAAAGTAAGCATAATAACTGGAAGAATTGGCCATCTCTCTGTGATGGTTTGAGGATTTTTGGTGGGAAAGGACATGGGCAAACAACCCCTCAAACTGGACTTCTGGCACTTAGTATCTCAGGATTAAAGTTCATTTCATAGGAGTAGAGAGTACAGCAGTGATTACCAGAGAATAGGGAAGAATGGGGAAAGCTTGTTCAATAGGCCCACAATTATAGTTAGAGAGGAGGAATAAATGCTGGTGTGCTATTATACAGTAGGGTCATTCTATATTATAATGGTGTATTGTATATTTCAAAACAGATAGAAGAGAGGTTTTCACATGCTCTCATAGCAAAGAATTGATAAATGTACAAAGTGATCAATATGTTAATTACCCTGATTTGATCCTTACACAATATATGCATGTATCAAAAGTTCAGATTGTATCTTACAAAGATATGGAATTATTGTATGTTAATTAAAATGATGACAATTAAAAGAATGGTATATTTTTGAATTAAGATTCTATTTTCATGGAAGTCCCTTGCCTGAATAGAAATTTCTCCATCCCTAGATGCACAAGTCATTAGTAGCTGTATTAAGTTGGCATGAATAAATTGGTGAGCTGAGCTTGTCATTAGTGGAGAAAGCGTATTAATCAGTGAGAACAAAATGCAGGGCAGAAAAATGTATATGAAATTACAGAGGCAGACCAAGAGATGTTGTTCCTGCCATGGAGGGCAGCATTGATATGCGACATAGTGAGAAGTATTAAGTAAATAAAGAATAGGCAAGTCAATAAAGAGGAGAGGGTATAGAATTGGGAGGTAGCACACTTAAATTAGTTTCACAGTTTTTCCAAGGATGGTTTTTATGTGTATAGCACCAAGGGCATAATTCTCCACTGTGTACTAATGAACTAATGTGATATTTTAATAACTAAGTGAAATGAGGACCTACAAACCCCAAGTGAGGCCTTTGTTTGCCAACAAAAATCGAAGCACAGACAATGCTTGAAAATCCATCCACTGTTTTGTAATTTCAGAGAGAAAAATTATCTAGTTTGTGCTACATATCTTTCAAGTGTGCTCAAAGATTTAGCCCATTTCTCAGATCCTCACTCATCTCTATTCTGCTACACTAGAGCCGTACTATTTATATGCTTAGCTAATTCAAATATAATGATAGGTACTCTGACATATCCCTCATCTCACTTAGGTAATTTAAAATATTCTAAAGTTGTATTTTTTCCCACAACGGAACGGTCCTTTATTTGTACTTTTGCAAAGTTAACAACATGCGACACAAGGTTACCTAATGACTTTAACCAGACAGGGTGTCTATCTCAGGACTGAGGTAGCTTGTTTGCTTTAGGCACTGAAGCCGACAATCTTTGTTCTGACATAAAGTTCTACACTGATGTTATTCAGTTTTTTAAGCCAAAAGCTTTATAGTCATGCTGGAATTCTTACTCTACTTCAATTTCTGTCATTTTTTGTTTCTAAGGGTATTTCAACTCCACACACCTTTCTCCTCTTTCAAGCTAGTTTAAACTGCCATCATTCTCACTAGGATGACAGTAACAGTCTCACTTGGTTTTCCTTTTTTCACAACATGCCATATTCTACAGAAACTTATGTGAAGCCATGCGGACCCCTTGCTCAGACTCTTCCAATGGCTGAATACAGTAGTTAAAAGTGAAATCTATACAAGGGCTGCTGTTCATATTCCTTTGCTATGGTCTAGCTCCTGTCTCATGTTGTACTCATTTTTTTCAGGCCTTTCTTCTTATTCATTACTCATTAGTCACACTGATTTTCTTTTGGTTCTTTAAATTGGTCATAGCACATTTGTATGTGTTAGTTTTACTGTTTAGAACTTTACTCTTCATTCTGAGTTTGATCCCCAGTTCAAAAACAAACAAACAAATAAACAAACAAACAAAAAACTAAAAAACTTTACTCTTCATGTGACTGCTTCCTTACCATCTCTTAATTTTCAGCTTAAGTACCTCTTGTTATTGGGTCTGTAACTAAGCAGATATAAAATTGGGACCTTTCCATTATTAACTTTCTCTTTGTTTCTTCCATACCAGTTTATCCAAATGTGAAATCATTTTTGTTACTTTATTTGATCTTTGTATACCTCTGTCAGTAGCAAGCATATGTCTCGTTATTGTAACCTTATGATCTATTGAATGAATCATTTTGTGTTGGTGTGGACTGGGGAAGAAGTGTAGAGGCAGATTAAGATAGAGATGTTGAAGCTTTATTCTTGCCAAGGAGTGCACTGTGGATGTGTGACATGGTAAAAAGTGCTAAATAAATAAAGAATGAGGTAAAGCGAATTTGATGTGAGTTTTGAAAAAACATGGAATGGTGGTTATGGTTTTCATAATCAAACAAAGAGATAATTTTTGTTAATAGTTATAGTAGTGAAATTACGCAAACATGGTTCTAGGGCACATTGGCAACAGTTGAAAACGGGAGCTACCTGTAGGGGAAGGATCTCAAGAGGTAGCATATGGAGAACAAATTTCTTAGTTGCTTGAGGAATACTGAATCATGAAGAATAGACTGCTTTTTCCAGTCTATTCAAGTAATGAAAGCCCACACAAATGTTTGGAGTAGGTTCCATGTATAGTGTTTTTAGAGGACTTTCCCAGAAATAAATTCATGCAAAAGTTTATGAAGAGTAATTCTCAAAAGTAGAAATTAATACTACCAGCTAGATGGATACACAAGAAAGCAATGCAAATTTACATAAATCGAAAAAGTTTCTTTTGTCTCAAAAGCTATAGGACTGGCTAAATGACTCAGTGCTATAGTTTGAGAAAAAGATGCATGGATAAGAAATAGATGTAATGGCATTAGCATCCTTTTCTCTGATCCAGAGCTAACAGATTGGTCACAAGAGATGGGAATACATTAATTGAGTCTTTTTCATTTAAAATAAATGGGAGATATAGTATGTTATGGCTTATGTCTAGAGGTCCTTCCAAAGCCTCATGTGATCATTGGTGGGGTTTTTTGAGAGGTAGCTGGATCTAGAATGTAATCCTGATTCATGATGCATGGTGGTGCTAGTATTAAGGATGTACAGTTACTAAATCAGGTCACTGATTATTTGGTACCACCCATCCCAGTGACCTACAACTGAGTATAAAGAGACAGAAAAGTACTCTAAATCCTTGTTGCTTTGCTGTCTTCTGCCATCCATGAAGGTTTTTCCTCTGTGAGGCATATCCACCACACTTCTCTGCCTTGGAGCCAGCCAATTTTGGACTGAAATCTGTACAAACTGCAAGCCAAATAAAACTTTTTCCCTTTAACTATGGCTGGCTAGCATTTTCTATCAGCGATTAAAAATAGAACTAAGAGATAGTATCAGTGCAACTGATACTTAGGTTTTTCTTTTTCTTTTCTTTACTTTCTTTCTTTCTTTCTTTCTTTCTTTCTTTCTTTCTTTCTTTCTTTCTTTCTTTTGTACAATGTCTCACTACTGACTCATAGTGATTCTCCTGCAGGTTTTTCTTTTTTAATACTTAGCTTTTAATGAATTTTAAGTAAGAAGCTGCTGATTTTCAAACTTCAGTTCTGAAGTCTAGATTGCTATGCACTGGATTCCATGATATACAGCTTATGGAAATAAAGGCTGTTTCATTCTTATTGTTTTCACAGAATGAAATCCATTAAAATGTAGCAAATTAGGAATTAGAACATCCAGACTATTTTGTTATCATAATCAAACAAGTCTCTGCTTGAACATGCAGAGATTCTTCCTGGCTCTGCCCTTTTCTGCTTTTCCAATCCTCACTCCCTCCTCTCTCTTGCAATCTGAACCCTGCCTATCCTTTAGGGCTATCTCCTTTGCCAAGCTTTCTCTGAAAATTCTATTTTCTTGGAGAGCCATCTCTTCATAATTCTTAAAGCAATCAGAATCTACAGGGTAGCATTTAATTTGATATTTTTCTATGTTGTTCAAGAATAGTTTCATGAATACCGTTTATAATCGACTTCTTTTGGAACCATATTATATGCATGAGTATCTACCTGAAGATTGGAGCATAGAATGATTTCACTAAGTGTGAATATGTAAGTAAGGGTTAGCTGCAGTATACAAACTGTTCTGTGTCTGACCTAATACCTAAAAAAACAATAGAATCAGATAATGTTACATTAAGAAGGGACACACAACAGATGAAGAGACAGAGCATGAGAGATCCAGTAAGGTGGTCAAGGTCAGAGAGCTAGTTAATGGGAGAGCTTGGACTATAATGCTGATCTTGCGGCCCTGGTTCATGAAAATTGATTGTATTTTGGAGGTAAGCACCATAAGCAAATATCAACTTAAATATTTCCTGATAGGTTATGAAGACATAGCACATGATAGTAAAATAAAGGGTAGTCACAGTTGCCAGGAGCAAAATGAGACTTTCAAGTTAAATTACTTAGAAGGAAGTCTTTCGCCAAGAATCCCCCAGGAAGACTCATTTCATTTGTTCCTTCTTTCCCTGATTCTGAAAACCTTGAGTCAGGAAGAGTCTATAAGCAAAGTTAAAGGGAAATGGCTAGTAAAAAATATAATTTCTACCCCTTGATTTTACTGAGGAACTCCCTCAAAATTAACTTGGTTTTGGAGGCTAGTAAGGTGAAATATGATACAAGTATTTTAGGTAGTTAATTAATACACCCTTCTGTATACTGTCTGAAATCAGACTTAATTTTTAGGCCATTTAATAGTCTTTGTTCTCAGTATATTACCTCTCTGCTAAAAAATAAATCCATGCCCAAAGGCCAGCCTATTTCCCACCACTCATGATTTGTGCCAAGAAATTGAGGAGGCCCTGTAAACAGGACAAAATGCAAGCTGGTAGAACACACCCTGGAAGTAGGAGATATCAGCCTCTAGTTTCATATATGTGGTTTAACTGCTGTGGAAAAGGACACTCCCTCTTTTGGCTTCTGTTGTCTCATCTATGAAGGGAGGATAATTAATGTCTCTGACAGAATTAATATTCTGTAACCTTCCAGCTTAGGCATCTCACTGCTTCACACTGAACTTTTCATAATTTTTGCATTATAGACCATATCAAGGATTGCTTTGGTGGCATGCGTTCATTTTTACAATGTCTCATCCAGGAATTTATACCAAACAGCTTCTCATACATAGCTTGTAAAATTAGATTCCAAATCACCATTACTTTGATTTTTTATTTTTAATCCTTAATTTATATCTAATGCTAAATACAATTTCAGAACAGTATTAGATTTATTCGTTGGAAGAAAAGGGCACATGGGTTGAGGAAGATTGAATACCACTATTATATGATATATCTTCTTACCTCGTTCTGTGTCGTAGAGGTACACAAACTTCTCCCACTTGTAGTGACCAAGAAGACTCAGAATAGCGCCCTTCAAGGCTGGGCGCATCTGGATGACGAACTGCACATCTGCATCAGTAGGGAAGCTGGGCGTGACAAAGGATGTGTGCAGGGCCCCACAGAAGGAGGTTAGGGTGTTCATTGACATCTGGTCATAGAATCCAAAGATCGCATAAACCCCTCTTGAGAACTGGGAGCAGACTGCAATGAGAAAAAGAGAAACCAATTTCAATAAGCCCACTGTCCCTTGTTGCAGTTTGTAGGGGTGGAAATTCAGTGTACAGTTAGGCTCTGAATTGCATGCCTCACAGGAGAACAAAGACCTCAGAAACTGTCTAGGAGCCCTTAAAAGCCTAGTTGCTCAGCAGGAGATAAATAAGAAAGGGAAGGATATATTTGAAATAGTTACACATTGTCTACGTGTACCTTGAAAGAAAATGTGGGAAGAAAAGAGATTTAAGTTGCTTTCCCTTTCAGCAACCTTGCAAGCTCACCTCTGAGGCACTAGGGGTCCTTGTCCTTATAGAAGTCATGTGTCATAGAAGCCTCTTAGTATAGATAAGTTCCCAACAAAATACAACTATCTTTCCAGTCCTCTCAATGCCTTTTTGCCTAAGTGACCACGATGATGGGAAACGTAGTGGGACCAATGCTAATGCATCCACTGCACAGTGTGTCCACTGTGTTGCTCTTCCTATGTTACATAATGATTCCATCATAATTATGCTATCAGCCTTTGAATAGACTACTGATATAGAGGATTTAGGATTTCGGGTAGGCTGTAGGAGTGACTGGTCTTTTGGTGCCCACTGAGTCATACAAGGTAGGTGGCTGCCTATTCTTCTCAATGTGTAATTGTCAACATTCTATCTTGATCCTTTTTGGGTTCCTTTTAGAGCCTTATGGGTCCACATGGGGAAGGTTTGAGTTCCTCTCATACCATTTGTCAGTTTTCTTTCATTTCAAAGTGGGCCATGCTACTCTCTCTGCCATCTTCTGGCCCAGATGTGCTTAAATGTGTGAACCAATTTCAATATTAGCTTCAGTAGAACATAATTAGTGAAGCAAATCAGCTACAACAACACCATTTTGTGCATTCCCAAACCAAGTTGAAATGATCTTTAAATTATCTGCACCACTGCTCCCTTCCATTCATGCGAAGCAAACATAACAGGCATAATGGGGTGTGATTTAAGGGGTTTTGCAAGGTCTCCTTTATCTGCTAAGAATGCCACTTTTAGGCTTTTTTTTTTTAGCTGTAGAATGTTGAGAAAAAGTTCATGGCTTGGGAGGGAGATTACATAGAAAGCTTTTTAGCCCTTATAACGGTAAATGAATTAACATGTCCAATAAGATTGCAGGATTGGTGGGAAAGCACGATAAGTTTTGCTGGGAACAAGTGGGTAGGAAAAGAGAATCATTTGCTTTGGGGAGTCCTCTCTGAAAGGAGAAACAGTAAAGGCTTTAGACATCAGAAATAAGGCGGCCATTGAAAGCAAGATGCAGGCAAGTAGAAACTAATTTTGATTGATTTGTTATCCCTGTTTAAAAAAATGGGAGTTCTACCTATGGAATCTTGCTTACCATGTATCTATTTAAATACATATTGACTAGGGCACTTTCCTTTTATTGGCCAGACTCATTAGTCATTGCCTTGAGGGTAGAATTTCAAAGATTATCAGTCGGTTGACTATGTCCAAGTAGGAGACATAACCTTCAACTTCAAGAATTCTTAGTGATCACAAAACACATGCACATAAAAGGTCTTAATTTCAGAAACAAAATATCATCTAGAGAATGAATCAAAAACATGCATGCAGAAACAGAAAAGATGCCTCAATCATCACTAAAGGAGACAGTAAAAGAAAAATACCATTGTCAAATTAATTTCATGAATGGAGAATTTCACACCATTAGGTCGAATCTTGCTCAATATATATAATGTTCTGTATAAAACTGACAATAATGATGATGAAAACTACAATAATGACGTGACAATAATAACAGGTATTGTCACTGACAGTAAATAATAATTGCCAATTGTTTGGATAATTGTACTTATCTAGGTACTATCTTAATTATTATGGAACTATTATCTCATTTAATATTACTACAAACTTTATCAAATGTTGCTCCCAGAACAAATAGGTTACAATACTGAGGCCAAAATATGATGTCAATGTTAATCAGAGGATTCACGATTTGATCTTGAGTCTGTCTGGCTACAATTACTGCTTGGAACCCTTATCAAACAATGTCATTAAAGAGTAATTGTTGGCCCACATAATGCAAAATTTCCAGATTTAACAAATAATAATGGAAGACAATAAAATTTGAATTTGAGGTGACAATTTTTCTTGTATAAGAATGTCCTCAAGTTCATATGCATATTAAAATTATTTTTCTCAAAAAAATCAAATTCAATGGAGCAAATCTTTTATTTGGGGAAGCCTACAAAAAACTTGTCCTCACTAAATGTTGTATATAATGCCTAGATGTGATATTGGACAGTAAACACTGGTGAGAAGAGATAGGTTCCTAGTGATGTAGCCTGGAAGGTATTACCTCCCTCCAACCATGGTCTCTCTTTCTGCTTCCTACCTACCATGCCATGAGTTGTTTTCCTCTGTGATGCCCCTTTGCCATGCTACCCTTTGAGGCAGCCAACTATGGACTGACAACACTACAAACTGTCAGCCAAAGTATTACTCCTCTCCTTAAATTGTGAGCTTCAACTCTTATGTTTCAGTGATGAGAAAGTAACTGAGACACTAATGGTCCTGATCCTGGAATGCTGAAATATGCAACCACAACCCTTTCAACCAAATGATTCAGAGGAAAGCTGGTAATTCTCAAGTCCGAACCAGCTAGTGAGAGAAAGAGAGAGAAACGTCCAAAAACTTTAAACAAAAATAGATTTGTGAGGAAGTACAATGCATTTTCAACAAGTTTTTCTTAGGTTTTTCCTAAACTTTATCAGATATAGGTGATAACTGAGGGGGAAATGAACTAACAGCATGGGGAACCTATACCTATGATCCACTTCAAATTTCAAAAAGACCCTAACATACTGGAAGGAAATAGGTAATAAAAGTTACCATGGTATGACGTTGAGATTTTGCTTAGTAAAAGAGCAGACTCATTACTGTTTTAACCATTGTTTTTGAACATCACAGATTGGAATCATTAGTAGTTCATACATGGGACCTTTCATAATTTCTTTGCTTTTACTTATTGATTTACATAGGCTGTGATGAACACCTGTGAACTTACTGCTCAACCCAAGAAGTTTTAGCTACTAGTATTTTTTCACCTGTGTGTTGTTCCTCTATTTCATGTCTCAGCTTTTGTTTTCTCTGTCCTTATCTTAAATTTTGTATTCCTATTTATATTATCTTGGGCTATCATGCACTTCACCACAGACTGTTATTTTACTCTTTAAAAGCTTTATAACAGGAGAATTATATTGTACATGTGAATCCCAGACTTCAGTAAAACTTTATGAATTATTTCCAAGAAGGTGCCCCCAGAGACATTTTAAAAGCCTTGTAGAAAATGAGCTAAACATAATAAAGGCAGATCTTATAAAATGTGTAAGGAACAGGTGTGAGGGAACCTACTGAAAATAAAATAATTTCAAGTGAAGTGCAGAGCATTGAGTGTGACTCACACATGGATCTTTGCAAGTCAGCAGCAATCCTCAGGGAATAGTGTGCTACTATAATATAAATCTAAATATAATATATTCTAAAATGCAGATATAAAGCAATGGACATCAACAAGAGGAATAATAAGAGAAAATGGGTAAATGGTCTACTCATTTTCTTTTATAAAATGGAAGTACAGCTTGCCTGCAAATACTGATTCTTGTGGAGTTATCCTTGTGCACAAACACAGGCAACATAAATAGAGGACTCCATGAGGAGGAGCTTAATGGAAAAATAGGTGCCATGGGACAGGATTAAAATCCTCCGAAAGCCTCTTGGACACAGAAGACTTGGGCATCATCTCTCACAGCAGATTTGAAGACCCATTTCTGGCTGCATGAAGTAGGGCAAAATGGAATACTGAACTCACACCCAGGACAGTCTTTATGTCTTAAGATCCTTAGAATGTGCTAGAAGGAACTTAATATTTTAATATTTTAATCATTCCACAAGCATGTTAACTCATGGGGGACTCCTTGCTCCAAGTGAAATTTTAAGCAAAAAGGTGCAATATGTAAAAGAGATAAAGTGGAGCTCTTCTGTTCTTGTGCCTCCCTCTCATGAAGGAACTGTAACACAAAAAGAAGAGTCTTATACAAGGTCACACAGCAAATATGAACCAGTCTCTTAGAAATGCTTCATCAGAATCTCCTCACCATCCCTACTTCAGAGCTGGCTAGAGCAGCATGAGTCATAATGTGCCTGGGATGAAAGTCATTGACCCCCCGAGGCCTAACTCTCAACTAAAGCAGCACAGGTAAAGCCACCAGGGTACTCTCATGGCTTATATTACCTCTGTTTTCCCCAGTTTCCAACCTGATCATCAAGTAGCTGAAGACTGATGTTTGGCATTCATGATTCTTTTGAGGGCTATATGTTTCTTTTTTTCTGTATCTTTACTGCACTACATCTAATGAGTTTTTTTTCAAAGATCTGTCCTTTTTAAAATGCTGGTGGAAGAGGTATTGTCTTGGCGTCTTATGAAGTCATGAAGTACAGAAGGAAGGACATTGGATTCTGAGACAGGCAGGCATTGGTTCCAACCATTAGGTGTGTGACTTTGAATGTTTCTTAACCCGTCTCAGTCTTAGTATAGGATTGTTCTCATACAGGCAGAATTTAGTACTAGGCTGTATAGGCCACACATGCATACATGTCTTCTTAGACAAGTTATTTACTATTTCTGTGCCTCTATAATATTGGAAAAATAATAATGACTTTCTTGACACTGTTGTGAAAGTAAAATCAGTTCATTTAGGGTAAACATCTATAACAGTGCTAGTAATATAACATAATTAATGTTAGTTTTTTTTTTATCCAACAACTACTTACTTAATATCTACTCTATAGTAGGCATTGGAAGACATAAAACTGAGGGAACATCCTGCTGTCTTTGAACTTATATACCAGCGATGGCAAAATACAATAAGTGAGATAAATAAATAAAATGTAAAAAATGCTGGTTTTGGGGGCCAGGTTATTTACTTTTTTAATCATCCTTTGCCCTCTGTTAGCTCTATCACATTATGATCGCCACAGTAACCACTGCCCCAAATCTTTCAATGAATCCACAGTTCGCACACTTTTCTTTGCTTTTGGCTCCTCTATCTTTCCTTTAGTGCTCTTTCCTATTCTCATTTCTGAGTAACAGTTAAGAAAGAAACTTTGCTCATTTGGATTGAGAATGAGCTGTTGCCCTGTGGTTCTCTTCCCTTACAATTCAATTTGTGCTAGTAAAATGTTCCTACCAGGTTCTCTGTACCTCTTAAGTATAAAATAGCTCAGTTGTCTATTTCCAAAGAGTGCTTATTAATGGCTGTGACTCACCATATGACTAACACTGACAGAAGCTCTATAAGGTGCTCTACATGGTTCCAAGATAAATCCTGAGTACAAATGATGAAAATTTTGTTAGATAGGTCTTGCTTTGGCTTGCACTTGATCACCCAACAGAGAAGGTTAATTACGAGGCATAAAACGCAGAGCTAGGTTAGTAGGATGTACTGTACGAGGCTTAAATCAATAGCCTTCAACATTTCCAGTTTCACTGGTAACCCAGTGCAATTATGAAACATTGGACTATATATAAAACTACTTTCTCCAAGTTCAAAGAGAAGAAAATATTTTCTTCTCTTCTTCTTTTTTCTTACCCCCTTCAGAACCAGTATTGATTAGAAAATTTGTCATAACATTTGTGACGACAACATATGCAGTGTCTCAACTATTGTGAATACACTACTAACATGTTTTGAAACTCTTATATTGTTATCTGTTATTAAAAGTAATAAAATTAAAATTCAAAAAACGCCAAGATAAATTGTGAAATTGGACTGACCTTATCGGATTGCAAAAATTATACTTATATTTATACAGGTCTTGCTTTAACTTGGTCTTTTTTTTTTTTTTTTTTTTTGAGACAGGGTCTCACTGTGCAGTTCAGGCTGGCTTTGAGCTCACTTTTGTAGCCCAGGCTGGTCTCGAACTCACAACGATCCTCCTGCCTAAGCCTCCCAAGTGCTGGGATTACAGGCGTGAGCCAGCACGCCCGGCTTTAACTTGGTCTTAATCATCCAACAGAAAAGTATAACCATGAGGTATAAAAGTAATCCCATGCTAATATGCTTAGTTATAAAAGGCTCAAGTAAACTACAATCAACAATTAAAAAAACAAAACAACAAAAAGTCCTTCTCATCTCTTCACATGAGCGAAATACCAGAATTCTCTTACTGAAGATGTCATTTTTGACTAAAACTTGTATTCTTGGGGACTCTAGTGTAGCTCCCCAACTGCGTTTCCTTCAATGGTAAGTGACAAGCAAGGCTGGAGCCAGCTGTCACACTTTTATTTATAGTCCCCAAGTCTGTAGTTTTGGGGCTGATATTGTTAACAGAGAGTGTGGCAGCTAATTACACTGTACATACTCCAAAAGGCCTCCTCACAGAAATGTCAAACAACTTGATTATCTCAACAATCAGAATAATAATATTTCATATCATTTACTGAACACCTTTCATATTTCTTTGAATGAAGGGGAGAAAAGGAAACTGAAGTCTCTTGCTGATTTAATGATCACATCTGAGGCAAGCAAGAAGTAGAAAAATATAGGTATGAAGAAACTGATAGTGATTTATCAAGAGAAGGTTCTCTACATAACACCAGAGTACAGTAGATCAAACAAACAGCCCAGAGGGGGTCCTTAAAAGATCACATAATCCAGTGATTTCTAAATCTGTGATTATGATCCACAGTCGATTTCCAGTTTATTGAAATAAATTTGTGTGTGCTTGTGTGTGTGTGTGTAGGTTGTGTGTAGGTGTGTTTAGGTTAACGTGAGGTCAACAACAGCTTTTTTTTTTTTTGATTTTTGAAAATCTTGCAGTCAAGCCACTATTTTATTTTATTTTATTTTCAAGTTTCAATTTTTTTATTAACAACAGCTTTTTTTCTTCTGGAATGATGATGAAATTGTTGATAAATTATAACAAATTATAACAGTGTCTCAAGTAGAGGAGATTATATTGATATCTGTATTCATACCTGTCTCTGTTACTTTTTACTTGTCCCTGGGGCAAAATGGCCAACACCCCAAATTAAGGAAGAAAGGTTCATCTAGCTCACAGTTTATGCAGATTTAAGGCTCTACTCAGCCAACTCCCAGACACAGTGGCGCTCCGCAGAGAGCAGCAGTTTATGGCAGCAGAAAACAGCAAAGAGCAAAGGGAAGGACAGCAACTGCAGCTTCTAGCCAGCCCCTCTTCCTTCCTTATATTATAAACAAGCTACCCTGAGGCTGTGGGTATAAAACTCACATAATGTCTATGCCCTTCTCTTGCACTGGATGAGGATGTTTACAAAGTAAGAATCCTGGTTCATTATTGAGTCAGTTAATTAAACCTCTAAATTTCTTAAGTTGGCACAAAGTATCAACTCGTATAATATCTATATCTCCTATTGAGTAGGCAAAAATCATGTCCCTCCCACAAAAGACATCTATGTCTTGATGTTCTAAGTCTGAGTTAGGTTATAAAGTAAAGAGGAGTTAAGGGTGGTGGAAATAAGTTTCCTAATTGGAAGATTCTAAAATAGATTATCCTATTTTAGTAATGTGGCCCAATGTAATCGTGAAGTTCTTTATATGTGACAGAAGCAAAGCAATACAGTATCAGAATTTCAAGATACAGGAAAAACTTCACTGGCTATTGCATAATTTTGAAGTTAGGAGGCCATAGATCAAGGAATATGAAGGCCTCTAGA
The DNA here is from genome assembly GCA_004027025.1 of Myocastor coypus. Taxonomy (NCBI): domain Eukaryota; kingdom Metazoa; phylum Chordata; class Mammalia; order Rodentia; family Myocastoridae; genus Myocastor; species Myocastor coypus. The sequence goes on from PVJA010008083.1 coordinate 22,652, forward strand.
ATTTTGAAAGGCAAGCAAATAGGTTCTCATTATAGACTTCACATAGTAATATAATCATGATGACACATTAATTCTAGAATAATCAGACCCTTAGCATATTTCTTCCAAAGCAGGCAAATAAGTGGGGTGTGGTGTATGCATTTGGGAGGCAGAGGCAGGAGGACTGTTGCAAATTCGAGACCAGCCTGAGCTACAAAAATGAGCTCAAGGCCAGCCTGAACTACATAATGAGATCCTGTCTGTAAAAACAAAACAAAACAAAAAGCTGGAAGATAAAACATGCATTTTATTAAACCACTCAATTTGGGGTAATATTTTTGCCACAATAAATTGAAAACTAACATACTAAGTAATATTATTAAACTACTATGCTAATTATTGATATATTAATCTGGATCAATTTATACTCTAGCCACCTTTTTGACATAAAATATTATTGTTTTGAGAAACTCAAGATATAGACTTTAATCTAGTCTAACTTTCTATTCAGTAGAGGAGCCACTCTTCCTCAGGTAATACTGCCTCTCCTTGAATCCTCCCAGTACCAAGGGATCTCATTACTTGCTTTGTGTGGCAGCTCTGATGAGTTCAACTTTATCCATTGGGCTTCCTTGGTATCATATGATACATCTAATTCCAATGACACATATCTTCAATTTAGTTTTATAGAAAGAACAAAAATGCAATGGATGTACTCAAGAGATGCATAATAGCTATTAGCTATTCACACCTGCATCTGTAGTCTCTTGTGTTGTCTTTTTCTTGTGAGGCTCAACATTTTCTAAGTAACTCCATTTCCCCCAAAGCCCCACTAGCTGCAGAATGTAGCACACTAACTTCTCTGCCATCCCTTCTAATAATGAGATGATGATGTTGCAGTACTCAAATTCTGAAACCTACGGTCCACTTCTGTTACTCTACTGACTTGGTTCTCAAATTTGATGGTGCACTCTCACTGATAAATCCAACTATATTCACAGATGTTACTGAACTTGATTGCTGAGCAGTACTTGATGTTGTTGGCCAATTCTTGCTGGCAACTCCACTGATGTACAGAGTTCTGTGGATTTCACTTTCTTTAATATTCTCTATCAGTTTGTTCTTAGTCTCACCTATAAATGAAGACATTTGTGGATTTTGTCCCTGGCCATTTTCTTTTCTTTTCAATTTTATTTTTATTCTTAAGACAAAAATTAATATATATACATATATATATATATATATATATATATACATACATATATGTATATATAATTTCAAAATGAGATGATAGGAAGTTAACAATGGTTATTGTATTGAATATTGTTATCTTCAAAATAGTTGCTCAGATTACAGATATAGGCATGTAAGATTGATCAAACAATATAAGCATTAACTGTTCCTTTCAATGAACTAATAGAAATCAGCACTACAATTATCTTAGCTATATTGTGCATGTATACTCAGATCTTTTCCCCTTTTTTTATTTTCTCCCTTTGCTCATCCTAGTTTTTCTTTCCTTTTGAATGTTTTCTTTCTTTTTCACAGTATCTACTGTAACTTTTCGATATTTATTCTTTTAGCTCCTTACACTAGGGAGACAATACCCTCACTTTTTACACATGTGAGTCTGATTTATTTCACTTATGAGTTTGGACTCCAGTTGTATCCATTAACGTATAAAAGCCTGCAATGTATCTTTCTTTACAACTGTATAGTACTTCATTCCTGGCCCATTTATTTATTTATTTATTTATTTATATAATAATTAACACACTCCACATTGTTGTCTTTATTATAGTCGTTCAGAGTATAAGATGCAGACATTGTTTCTTGTGTAAACATCATTAGTACAGATCTTTCTTTTCATTTCACAAAGAAATTAGCTGTAGAAAAGTCTGTAACAGTAGTGGATTATGAGCTTGTCTGGCATTATCGGAAGCTGTTGACTTGAGCCATTTACAACTCAGCATATTAACATGTCTTTCCTTTTTATACCTCATGGTTAGACTTATCTGTTGGATTGTTAAGAGAAAGATAAAGCAAGACCTATATTACAGAAAAGTAACTTTTGTATCTGAGAAAGTCAGTCAGGTGCCTTCAGGATTTACCCTGAAACCAATGTGGAATACTAAAACCATGCTTGGAATACCTATCACTCTGGTCTTCTACTTAGGCACTACTTATAATGTCATATCAATTATTGCTATACTCTCTCTCAAGTAAATGTTTGTTTAAAAATAAAAGAAAGAAATAAAAGAAAGAAAAAAAGAAAATAAAAGAGAATATGAAGCAAGGAAAAAAGGCCATAGAAGTGTATCGCTAAAATGTTGTAAGTGGTTAACTTCCTACATCTCTTTATAACAATGCACAATTGTTTTTTTCACATTCTATAGGAATTTAAAGTTTAACATATGAAAAATTGATGGAAAATATCTGTTTCATGTTATGTCTAAAGTGTTTGATACTCAGAAAGACAGTGATGTTAAGCTCAAGCACCTATGTTATAGAGTAATAGTATCACTAAGCTTTTCTTCTGGAGGGTTGACAACTTAAGTTTGCAGACCAAAAATTAGAGAAAAAGAAGAGCTCTAAGGATCATCAGTAATTTGGCCCTAGCCCTTCAAGGTCAGTGAGGACACAGGACATGAAAGAACCTGTACTGTAATGACCTAGAACTCAGAGGAGTCCCAAATTTTCCGTTGAAGGAGATTATGGGGCTGCAGAGGAAAGTGATTGATGATGTACAGGGTGCTTAAGAAGAGTCTCCTAGAGAGAAAACATTCTCTCTGGCTTTCACAGAGAGAAAACTGGTCAAGCAATGGCCGTGATTCATTCAGATGGCTGACATTGGCAAAAGCTCTGCAAACTGGCCCTTTTTTATACTAAATTTTCAATTATTTTATTCATACCTTTTTTGTTAAGAGTGGTACATATTGTTCATATAGATAGGTCCTGAAAGGCAGAGCACCTTACCTCACTCTTCCCACTTGGATAAATTTCAACTAGACAATTGTAGCTTCAGCCACATTCTTGACCAGTTAGATACACTAAAATAGTTTATAACTATTTTGTAGCCTGATTTAGAGGTTTTTAGGACACGACATACAAGATACTATTTTTTTCACTTTCTTCTTCTGAGGTCTGTCCTGTTTCTGTTCATGTAGTACATATCTTTCCTTCTTGTCACCCAAGCTAGAGTCTTAAGGATCATTTTATTCTTTCTCATTCCTTGACTATTAATACTGATATCACAACTCAAATTAAGAAATGCTTGGAAGATTAGTAAGGTACACCTTTGGAGGTGTCTGGTTGGGTCATGGAGGCATAACCTTGGATAATATGTATGGTCCCCTTTCCTCTCTGATGTAGTTGCCCTGTGCTGCTTCCCAGCTGCCATGAATGAAGCAGTTTTGCTCCAGCATGTCCCTCTACCATGATGTTTCTGTCTTAGAGCCAGCTAACTATGGACCTAATCCTCTTAAAAACTGGGCCAAATGAAACTTTTTATTTAAGTTGTAGATGTCAGTCATTGTGTTCAAGTGATGGGAAAGCTAACATACTCATCTATTTCTACTTAATTGGTACATGATTGTAGTACATCGTGATTACATTCATAATGAGGAGTTGGTACAGCTACATGCTATTTCTCAATTCCCTTTTTAATCCTCTCCAACTTCCATCCCCTACCTGCACCTCTTAGAATACTTCTCATACATGTGTGAAAGATCTATCTTGCTATTTTCTTTTTTTCAATATTTAGTACAGGATCTACAGGGTCTCACCACATAGATCAGACTCATAGTGATTTTCCTGTGTTCAGCCTCCAAAGCACTGATATTACAGGTGCCTGCCACCATGCCCAGTCTCAATTGCTGTCTCAGCATACTCATAGGTGGGGCCGGCATGGTACAACAGGGATCAAGCCTTGGCTGCTGTGCTCTACCTAAGCAGGCACTTTAGTCTGCTGAGCTATCTGACTTATCCTTGATCTTACTGTTTTCTACTGTCCTTTATTTTGCACATTATTTATAGATCAGGTTTTTCATATAAGAAAAACCATGACATATTTAAGTTTGTCTGTCTGATTCGCTCCATTTGACATTCATGGTGTCAAAATGTATGCACTTTCGTATAAATGACTGAAGTTTAATCCTCTTTATGGGAAGGTAATACTCTACTATGTATAAATGTAACATCTGGTTAATGCAGCCACCTGTTGATAGATGCATAGGCTGTTTCCTAGATTTACCTGTTATGAAACGTGCTGCTATAAATATGTGTGTGCATACGTCACTATATCTTTACATCTTCTGAGAAGTTATCTAGTGAAGGAATATTGGGGGCAAATGGAATTTTTATTTTTAATATTTTGAGGAATCTCCACTCTGATTTCCATGGTAGTTGGTTGTACCAGTTTACACTCCCACCACCAGTGTTGAAGTATTATTTTCTCTGCAGCCTCTCAAGTGTTTGCTATTATTATATTCATAAATATAGACATACCTCTGATGAGGTAGAATTTCAGCACTGTTTTAATTTGGATTTCTTGAATGACCATTAATGTTGGTCATTGTTTCATGCATTTATTGGCCATTTGTACTTCTTCATCTGAAACATATCTGATTTAGGTGCCCAATATTCACAATAGCATTTCCCATAAATTTAAATTCTTAGGAGTCAGCCTAACCAAGGAAGTTAAAGGCCTCTACAAGGAAAACTAAAGTACTCTGACAAAGGCAATTAAAAAAGATATCAATAAATGCAGACATAGTCTCTGTTCCTGGGCAGGTAGAACCAATAGAGTCAAAATGGCCATGCTGTCAAAAATGTGATATAGATTTTGCACAGTGCCAATAAAAATATAAGTAACATTGTTCACAGAACTGGAGAAAACAAGTCTAAAATTCATATGGAACCAGAAAACATAGCATAACAAAACCAATTCTAGAAAACAAAGGATAAGCAGATGGTACCACAAGTCTAGACTTCAAGTTATACTACTCAGAAAGACAGTGATATTAAGCTCAAGTACCTATGTTATAGAGTAACATTATCACTAAGCTTTTCTTCTGGAGCATTAAGAATATAAGTTTATAGACCAAAAATTAGAGAACAAGAAGGGCTACAAGTATACCCAATATTTTGTCCCTACCTGTCAAGGTCAGTGAGGACTCAGGACATAAGAGAACTTGTGCTTTAACAGCTTATAACTCAGTGCTATCCCAAATTTATTGTTCAAGGAGATTATGGGGCCACAGAGGAAAGGGATTGAAGATATATAGTGTGCCTAAGGAGAGTCACCTAGAGATAAAACATACTCTCAGGGTTTCACAGAAAGCAAGCCGGTCAAGCAATGGCCGTGACTCATCCAGATGGCTGACACTGACAACAGTTCTACAAAGCACTGTACTGGTTTCAAAGTAAACCCTGAGGGGAATTGACTGATCTTGGGAGATATAAAAGTTTTATGCTTTGTTATACAGTTCTTGCTTTAACTTGCCCTTAAACACCCAGAAGAAAAATTTAACCATGAGGCATAAAACATAAAGATAGATTAGTATGCTGAGCTGTAAAGGGCTTAAATCAACAGTTTCCAACATTGCCAGTTTTGCCAATAACCTACAGGGATTATGGAATATTGGATTATGTATACAACTACTTTCTCCTAGTTCAATGAGAAAAATTTTTGTACCAATAATTAGAAAAATTATCAGTTTTACACCCTGTGCTCTGTATAACTACCAGGAGGACAACAATATGCATTGTATCAAATATTGGGAATGTAGTACTAACATGTTTTGAAACTGTCACATTGTTGTTTCTTATTAAAACTAATAAAAGTTATACTACAAAGGTACAATGATAAATACAGCATGGTATTGACAAAAATGAAAGAAAACAAAAAACAAAAATCATACATTTTATCAAGGGAACAACTTGGAGGATGCAGAAACAACTCTGGAAAAAAGCCTCTTTAACAAATGGTGGCAAAATTTGCTATTCACACACTAAAGATGTAATTTATATCCAGCATCTCTCACCATAAATGAAGCAAAAATTAAAATGGATCAAAGATGTAAATATTAAAACAGAAACACTTAATCTGCTCAAAATAAACTGAATCAAATACTTGATATAGACATGGGCAAAGGCTTTCTGAACAAGACCCTTGTTATATAAGAAATAATAAGAGCTAAAAAATTGGATCATATCAAAATAAAAAAAATTCTTCTCAGCAAAGGAAATCACCAAAAGGGTAGAGAGGTAACCCACACAAATTTTGTCAGATATTCATTAAATAAATAACTATATATATATATATATATATATATATATATATTTAAAAAAATTAGACTCCCAAAATTTGTACCGTTCTTTCAAAATGCTTGATCCACTCTGGCTTAAAGCATGTGGATTATCTATCTTCTGTTCATCTTCAATTTAGGTTCTCCTTTCTTTCTTAAGATAGGAGAATAATCTCTCAACTTGTTACCTCCGTCTAAAATTTTTCTAGTCTACTGCTATTTCTATCAGGTTACCTTTATTTTTTTTTTTGTTCCAACTAATCAATCAAGATATACCTATCTGAACCCATATCGCTGTAAGGAACTACGCTATATATGAGTTTTTAATGGACTAATACGTGAAGCTTTACAAAAATGACAGCTCAGCTTTTGTCTGTCTTGGCACTATAGACAATTTCAATTGAGTAATTATTTTGAGAACTTGTCCTTTGCACTGCAGGGTGTTTAGCAGCAATTCTGGAGCTCACCTATCAGTTTCCAGAAGTAACATTCCCCATTTCTTGTTGTGACAGCCACAGATGCCTCAATAATCTCATCAACTACAAAAATTCCTCAAAATGTCATTAGGACAACATCATTCCTTCTTTACATTGGTAACAGCTTTACTTATGAGTTCCTTCTTGAATAGAGCAAAGCTTTAACCCAGTGAAAATACATACATACTTAGATTTCAAAATGAGTCATTTAAATGGCAGAAACCTTGGAAGTGTTGATATTTTGGACTGTATAAACTCCACCAAGTAAGCAGCTAATGTAGTTTTGTGGCCTTGTCCTCTAATTTGTCATTTGTGTTTAACTTGTGGAAATAGATGAAGGGTAATTAAATAGAGGGTAGAGGGCCAGCCAGATAGCTCAGGAGACTAAAGCACCTGTTTAGGCAGATGCAGGGACTGGGGTTTGATCCCTGGTATGTCATGCTGGCTCAGGCTCAAGGGCATGCTGAGACAGCAATTGAGCCTGGATGTGGTGGTGCATGCCTGTAATCCCAGCACTTCAGAGGCTGAAAACAGGAGGAACACTAAAAATCCCATCTCTGTAGTGAGATCCCGTACTAAATACATTAAATAAATAAATAAATAAATAAATAAATAAATAAATAAGTAAATAAATAAATAGAGGGTGCAAATTATAGGGTTAATGTGAGGTTGTAGTCAGCTCTACCTTCACTGAGTTCATACAAATCAGATTTCACTCACCCTAAATTCCATTTGGCTTTGGGATACTCGGTTCCAAAATCAGAGGTGTCTGTTCCATTCTCCAGCTGATGATTCCATGGTTTAATTACCATCTTGGGGTTAATTCTCTGGAACAGTTTGTTCCACAGCAAGAGTCACTGCCTTTTGACAGCCTAAGTAGTTCTTTTTGCAATTACATGTCATGTAACTAAATGCTGGCAAGGAAAACACTCATTATTAACATTTGAGTCTACTTTCATATAACTGCTTACCAATGCAGGCACTACATACAAACACATATATTTTTGAAATTTTATTTTAAATCTGCAATATAAACTACTGTTCCACAACAATGTCAGAAATTTCAGGAGAAGCCGGGCGTGGTGGCTCATGTCTGTAATCCCAGCACTCGGGAGGCTGAGGCAGGAGGATCGGTGCGAGTTCGAGACCAGCCTGGGCTACAAAAGTGAGCTCAAGGCCAGCCTCAATTGCATAGCAAGACCCTGTCTCAAAAAGACAAAAAAAAAAAAATTTCAGGAGAAGCACTAGAAGGGGCTGAGATAAGGGGGTGCATTACTGACCTTTTTTTGTTTTTTAGAGACAGGGTTTCACTGTACAGTTCAGGCTGGCCTTGAGCTCACTTTTTATTGCCCAGGCTGGTCTCGAACTCTCACCGATCCTCCTGCCTCAGCCTCCCGAGTGCTGGGATTACAGGCGTGTGCCACCACGCCCGGCTTACAGATCTTTTTATATCAAGATAAAATGATTAGGCATTGGAGCCCAGTAGTCAAAGGTGGGTTTTAAATTGTTTTCTACATTATTTTATTTTATTTTATTTTATTGGTGTCTGCAATCAAACTCAGGACTTTACACTTGCTAGGCAATCACTGTACTGATGATCTATCCCCCTGACCCCTTAAATTAGTTTCTTACTCATTCATTAAATAAATGTTTTGTTCTCATCGACTGATGTTGTCATCCAGTCACCTTGGCGGGATTCTGATTTGTCATTTGTAACCAGCATACTAACAACTCCTCACTTCTCAGGAGTATGCAGAGAAAAGCATATTAACAATTGCCTTACCCACTTCACAGTAAAATGCAGAGAAATAATGGAAGTAATAGCTGAATGTTCCCTATAAAAAAGGAAAAAAAATCTAATATCCTGGTGTCAGTGAGTAAGTAGCATTGGTACTTGGTTCTCAGTAATCACCATCCACATCAAAAAAGAATCTCAAAGGGATTGTCATTCTTCTAAGTCTCAGCCACCCATATATTTTATCAATCATCTAATGATCAGGGACCTGTCTTGATTTGTAACTCATTTTACATGAGATTTGGCAAGATTGTTAATTGGAAAACTAATTGATCCAGTAATCCAGTCACAATGAAACAATTTCTAAAGCTGTGCAGGAGGGTGATTCTCTTAGAAGTGCTGTTGGATCAAGCTTAAGATTTATCATGGGAAAATAAGAGATTCACATTTGACGTCACACTGTACTACAGTATCTGGAAATCATTTTCTTTCATTTTATAGCCCACATTGTCGAGAGAGGATGAATTAGGCCTCCTAATGAAAAATGTTTTAAAAGCAAATTAATATTTGTCTCATTATTTTCTACAGCTGTGAAATATTTCATAATTAAAAACATATATGGATAGTAAAATATTTAGGTCTATCATCAATAAGTATTGCATACTTTCCTTTCCCATTCCTTTTGAATTTTTTCATTAAATAAAGACTGTGAAAATATTCACATAGTTTTGATCAGCCTCTTGAGTTCATTCTAACTCTTCATTCGATTAACAAGTTTGTTAACTATTGCTCCCAGTTACATAAATTTGAGCAGCTGCCTTTGGGTAGTATTATAGATATTACTGACAAAAATGCTGACAAGAGCAGTGTCAAGGACAGAATTCCTTAGTAAACTACTTTTACTCTTACACTTTCCAGAATAGTTAGGTAATATATATTTTATTTCTTAGAGTTTCTTAGTTTTCTCTAAATGCACCTTTGATACATTTATAGTTTATATAATATGAATGATTAATGACAATATGATGCCAGGCGTGGTGGTGCACGCCTGTAATCCCAGTACTTGGGAGGCTGAGGCAGCAGGATTGGTGTGAGTTCGAGACCAGCCTGGGCTACAAAAGGGAGCTCAAGGCCAGCCTCAACTGCATAGCGAGACCCTGTCTCAAAAAGACAAAAAAAAAAAAAAAAAAAAAAAGAATATGATGACTTTGGTTTTTCAGACATGCTTAGAGGCCTGAATCTTACAAAAAATATTGGAATGGATTGTTCTCTTTCTTATCATCACTCACTATGTGTCTTTATCATTGAGTTTTCAGAGGAGGAGGTGAAGAAAGAAGAGGATTCTGAGAGAAGAGGATAAGAAGACAGAAAATTGACCTTTAGTGAATAACGAGTTAAACTCAAACTTTCTACCTGCTGACATAAACAGTGTGTCATTACCTATGGCAAAAAACTGACTTACTGATCTTTCTTTTCAAGAAGCTATGACCTGCCCATTTTACAGGTTGATTAATTGTTGTCTGATCAGCTGTCAGAATCTGTGATTTCTAATTTTCATCCTTGCTAGTGGATTGTAAAGAGATAGTATGCAATTTCATAAAACTTCCAAATACAGCCAATGGAGATCAGCACAATGAAAAGCCATCTTCACAAGACCGAAGACTGGTGGATATACAGAACTGTTCACCTTATGGCTGCATGAGAAGTCTGTAAAATTTATCTACTTAGATATCAGTACTGACAGGACCTCATACTTACACTACAAGGCTAGTGCTTTACTACTATGCTATATCTGCAGGAAGTTTGAATTAAAGGCATTTCTTTTATCTTGGATTCAACTGGTCAGATTTTTAAAAGTAATTTCCTGATTGTGGCTTGGAGGATAGTTGGAATTTGTGTAGCGCTTTGTGATAGGGAAGTTCAGGCAGATGTATTTGTTTGACACCATAAGACCTATATTCAGGCCAACCTCATTGGATCTTGTATGACATTTCAATGTCCTCAGGTTTTCTATTGAAAAGCTGCTTTTTTATGTGAATTTTACTCTTTACATTTATTATTATTGTTATTATTATTACAATAGTTAATACATTGCATAATGTTGTCTTCATTATAGTTGTTCCGAGTGCAAGATGCAGGCATAATTTCTTGTCTAAACCTCATTAGTACAGATCTTTCTTTTCATTGCACAAAGAGAAAGTAGCTGTATATTTAGTCTGATAGTCCATAACAGTAGTGGATTATCAGCTCATCTGGTATTATCGGGGGCTGTTGCCTTGAGCCTTTTACAACTCAGCATATTAATATGGCTTTTTTTTTTAAAATTTTATTTATTTATTTTTTCTTGTTTCAGAACATTTGTTTATTCACTCATTTTTTATGGCCGGCTCAGCCTGCCCTGACAGCAGGGCTGGCGCAGCATGTGGTGCCGGGGATCGAACCGCGGTCCCTGAAGCTGCCCAAGCTTTCCCAAGCAGGCGCTTTAGACCACTGAGCCATCCAGCCGGGCCCCTAATATGGCTTTTGTATCCTCCCTTGCATCTGATAATCTGAGAACAAAGCCCTCTAAACTGGTTTCCCCTTATCCCTCTCTAGTCCTTTGTCCTACAGAGGAAGGATATCTTCCTTACAGAAACATTTTAGGTCTTGGGTGTAATTTAAAAGACAGTATTGCTCATTTAAGGCAACAGTGAAAGTCACATGCTAAAATGTGTTTTTCTATATCTAGTGATTGTCTAGATGTGTTTGTTTAGTCCTATCTTGTAACCAGTAGCCACATGTGGCTATTTAAAGTTACATTAATTAAAGTAAAGCAAATTTATAATTCCAATTCTCAGATACACTAGTCAGGCACATTTCAAATGCTCCATAGCGACATGTAGCCAGTGGCAATATGTAACATTTCACTCATCACAGACAGTGATAGCCTAGAAGGATTTTTTTTTTTTGACTGGCTCAGCCTGCCTTAAGGGTGGGTTGGGTAAGGCATGTGGAGCTGGCGATCAAACCTGTGGCCCCTGTGCCTAATGGCCTTTGCCTGAGCAGGCATTTAAACAACTGAGCTAAGAGACAGGAACCTAGTGCTAGCATAGAATGTTCTATTAGAGTTGTCTCCTATATCAAGTCACTTAGATGCTTCAAGCTCTAATTCAACCAATATTTATTTGGTACTCTCTGTGTTCTGTCTCAGGAACACTGTCTCAAGAAATTTTATAATTTTTTAGTTTGTGAGTGAAAAGTTTTCTAATGATTAATGACAACTGCCAATTAATCAGGCAGTTATTGGCCTTATGGTGATATATGAAGGCTTCAAGAAAGATTTTCTGCTTTGAATTATCTTCTCCATTGTTAGTAAACTTTAAGAAACATCTGAGTCTTTATGTTGTTACTTAACAGAATATCTTTCCAGTTGGGGACAACTCAATACAGGATGGATGCTACTGGGGGAGACACAAAGAGGAAAGTAAAAACAAATGTCAATACTGAGATTTATAAAGTGTAAGTTCTGATCTTCGGTAGGTTCTGATGGGATATGTATGCTCAAGCAGCCTATGACTAATGTATGTCAATTCACACACTTTTCAAAGTCCCCCTTTCTACTTTGAGAATTCTAATTATATGATTTTTTTTTTTTCAGTTCTGGGGATTGAACTCAGAACCTAGTGCTTGCTAGGCAAGCGATTATTCTACTGAGTATCTCCCCAGCACTGAATATGTTTCTTGATTTTGTCACAGAGTGAGCTATTATATGACTGATCTGTAAATTCTTTCTCCTTCATTTTTATTGTAGATAATTTTTATTGTTATATTCATTTAAGCTTATAAATAGTATATTTACAATGTGCTATGTAAAACAAACAAACAAAAAACCAAAGTCAATGTCTATTGAACAATACCATATACTTTGCCAGATGCTGAAGGTAGGTAGTGTTAGGTGCCTAGGCGCCATTTCACATGACCTTTTGCTAGGGAACTCTTGTTGATGGCATGAGCTCACTTATTCTCTCCATGTTCTTCACTGTGTGTAACCTGGAAGTTACCTTCTCTAATCTTATCTCAGTCTTTTTTTTTCAGTCTCACTTCTAATTTAGTCCAGATCAATTATGTAATAAGTAAGTCAGGCAAGAAAGAATGAAAAAAAAATCCCTCATTTTTCTTCTTTTTCATTTAGTAATGTTTTGCAGATTGCATGACAAAACCCATTGGCGACTTATGAAATCATTATAGTGAATCAGATCTTAGCATTTAAAAGTAAATAAAATAGAACAAAAATGCCAAAGTACATCCATAGAGTAAGTGTAAATATTAAGAAACTGATGTTTTGTTATCAAGTATTTGCATATTTTTGCGTATGTTTTATGGTTCATAGAATAATATCCATATTTTGCCACCATATACCAGTCTACCTCTGTGCCTTGTCCCAAGATGAGAACTAAGTTGGTGTACAGCATTGTGCTCACTACTTATTACTTCCGGCAGAGATCTGACTTATTCCTCTTCATATTCCCTTAATCCATCTCTCCCCGCTATACATTCTGAGCTCCATCTGAACTCACTCTGACCACCGGCTGTAGTCATACTGAATGTGACGTGAAGATATGAGCTGGAGGAGTTTCTCCTCCTACGGAGTCATATGGGAGTGATCAGGGACCATGTATTGCTGAACTTTCAAATTGGGAAGGTAAATGTAGCTTCCCAAAGAAACATAAACATGCAATGGAGTTAGGTTTAGTGTACAACTCTTCAGTTCCAACCTACATCCTATATATTTTAACAAACACTCTGATGTTCAAGTTACCTGCATACCAGACAGATTATACATATTTTAGAACTGAATCCACTTCTGAGTTGAGAAGAGAAACCACTGGTGCAGAACATAATTCAAATATATTTCTATATCAGATCTTAGCCAAAGGGATGAGAAGTGATCAGTTTTTTTCCTTAACTTCTTGCAGTAATATGGAACAGTTAGATTCTGTTGTTGGATACTACACATGCTCTTTCAAAGGCCTGAAAGTAAGACTGCCTCCTAAAGTGCTAACTTTCTTTATGGAGAAGCATCAGACTAAAAATACCTAGAAATAGCTAGCATTAAGTAAACCCATGAATCTTGCAGAATGTATTTTCATCTGCAAACAAAATAACCCCCTCTAGAGCTTTGCTGTTCAGTCATATACAAACTTGTGACTTTTATGTGTTACTGATGAACACATCTAACCTCTCAAGAATTGTCCATCTGCTCGAGATGAAGAGGAATTAGGCCTCAGTAACTCTCTTGTGTATTACATGCAAAATTAAAGGCTTTATCTTTTCAGATAACAATGGTATTGCCTGAGAGAAGCTGTGTACTGTAATAAAAGCACTCAAATAAGTCCTCAGTGATTGTCGAAAGACATAAAAATAAGACAATTCATCACATTCTACCTCATTCTTGGTGTTGGAATCTAGTGACTTGGCCTATGATCCATATTACTAGTTAGATATACTCCAAAACTTTTAGTGTACAAGAACATATGACTTACCTCAAATTATCTCCTACAGTTCAATAGGAGTTTCTATTCCAGTCTAGGTGATATTTCTATGCCGTCCTACTCATTTTAGTTGCTGAGTGTTTGTTCCTGCTGTGTGGTCATTATGAAATTCCATTTCCCAAATCGCTGGCATTCTGATTCTTGTCCACCTTTCAAAACTTCTTCCATGGAGATTTTAGTGGCTGCTTCAATTCTTAGGAGACTATTCTTTTCCTGAGGCCAGAAGTGCTTGGCCTCAATCCCTTCTGGCACTTAATCATAGAATGCCTGGACCCAGTTGTGATCTGTTCCCCTCATATGTGTGAATGGAAACTTCCACCAGTGGCCAAGGTAGTTTTGGAAAGCCAGGAATTGTGCATTCTGTTAGTTTCTTTGACAGGCTCAGCATTATTTTGCTCATACTGTAAGCATGTAAGAGCGGATGACATAAATTGGTACTGAGAAGCAAAATTATCCAGTTCTATTGCCTCAGTCACTGCTGACTCAATCTATGACCTTCCTTTTATTTTTTTCTGAGCTCTAGATCCTCTCCTGCATACTGGCAAGGACAGTACACTCAAAGAGTTGTTTTGAGATTAGCCATTATGAGCATAAAACATGTAAAATGTGAAGATCTAGCAGGACCCCATTATTATAGAAATAATGATAATTATAGCTGTACTTGGTTAATATTATAATAATAATTATAATTATAGCTGTACTTGGTTAAGTGCTCCAGAAATCATATAGTGCATGGCTTCCCTGTGAGGAAAAAACAGCCAGCTATACCATCAATTAGTCAATTGTTAGTATTTAATTTTATTTTTCTGCTTGTGAGCTTTGTTTCTGTGCATAACTAGGGTCTCATTGTCTCTTTGCATTTCAAATGGAGTCCCTAATTGTTTGGTTAAAGTTTGATCTTAATGGGGCTTAGATTCTGCAAAATGGTGGTACAGAACCAGTGACTCTGTGATTAGGTTTTACCATCTTTAACCCTGAGATTTATGCTATGGCCAATATTCCTTCCCATGCTGGTGCTTATCGCTCCCTAGGGAGAAGTCTGTGCTCCGAAGGGATGTGGCTGATACTGACTAGAAGCATCAGGTATGCAGCAATACCGTTTGAGGATACACTGAGTACAAAGGCCTTTGATGAGTTCCGGGGATAGACAGAGAGGAAACAAAAAAACATATACTGTTTTAGCTATGAAAGATAGCTTTTGGTCTTTTGAGGCTAGGAAAAACTAGGAAAGCACCCCTAAAAAAGTTAAAGCAACTCCTATCAAGAAGCACATACATTCAGTGTCTCCCAGTTAACATCCATGAACTTCTGTAGAGAGGGCGGGAGATAACCTCTAGATAGATTCACCTTCACTAAGAGTATCCAAGATGCATTAGAGAGAATATTCTTAAAGACTCATTCTGTGTCATTCCTTTTCATTAATAGACCACCTCAACCATTGTACTCCAGGAATTTCTATGGAGCCTTCAGATATTTCTAATTCACATTTTTCATACATAATTAGTAATCTTTGAGTATAGTAAACATATTCAATGCAAAATAATGTAATTATAATGCAATTTCTATTCTTCATTTATCCAGTCAATATAGAAAAGTGTTATCAACTGTCTGTCATTCATTAAATAAATATTTCTGTATCTGGCCATCAAAATTAGACATGAGGAGGCAAATGGATTTTTCTTCTTTATTGTGTTTTGTGTTCATCAGTTAGTAAGCATTGAATTTCTTTTCTGGACATTATATTGCTGTATGCTTATGTATTATGAGGTTCTTCTTGCATCTTTCCTGTGAAGATCTTCACATGAGTGGCTTTGGAGAGATTTTGAGGAATATACTTTAAACAACATTTTGGATAACAGAAATCATTTGGATTTTATGAGTATTGCATTCAATTTTAAAGTTTCATGAATTTATCCTTGGTAAAGAGTCACTTATTTCCTGGCCCTGCATTGTACTGTTCCTTCCTTCCTCTAGGAATGCTCCAAAGCCACACAGTCTCTACCTTTGAAGTGCTGTGATCCATTTGGCAATCTCAGGCTATCAGGAGAAATTGGTGCTCTGGGACCTGCTACATGATGAGGAAGTATTATTGGCATCTTTGTTATATTCTTATATTGCTTTCCTATATTGTTCTAAATTTTAGATTTTTCTTTTTTATTGCTTCTTATTTCTGATTATGCATTCAGCACACACCACAGGGTACCAATTTAATTTTGTTGGACCATTTAAAGGGCAAATAAACCTTTGTTTTTATAAGGAGAAGATAAAGGACCAATTATCTTAGGCCTCTATGAGTATTTGCTATTTGAACTTACAATCCAACTATATGTCTTTAGAAGAGATTTTGTCATTTGGTTCCATGTGCCATTTTCCCTGGGTTACTGTTGCTATGTCATAACTCACTTATCAGTAGACATCTTAGCTTTTAGTGAACAGTTACTATTTCTTATGTGCTATTGCCTTCTGTATGTGATAGGCTAATATGAAGAATGGGCCAATTGCTGAGGGTAATATTCTACTCTGAATTGAAGAGTTTCCTAATCTCAGTGTGTTTTAATAATGTATGTAATGAACAGATACACCTTGTAATTTGATTGTCACCCAATCAGTTTCAGAAAGGAATGATGGCACTGCTTGCTGCCTGCTTGGAATATAGCTTCTAGAAGCACACTCTGCATGACCCATCCCATGGATACTTATTGCTACCACATAACATTTTGCTACTCTATTTATAACATCATCAGTATTCCAGAATCAGAAACATTTATGAATTGGATTCCAGGGGAGAAAGAACAAATTCTCTCAAGGTAGAAGTCACTGGAAATGGCATAAAGACCAGCAGGGCGTTTGTCATGGTGCTAACTCTGTTGTGTGAGCAATGATAGATATAAAGATAATGAGGGAAGTGGTTGCAAATTCTCTACCCTTGAGAGGCCCAAATCACAGGCCAATTTGTAATAGGGCCAGTTAGATTTCTACTACTGCTGAGATCATGTCCTTTAGGTAGTAGCATGTGGGAGTGATAGCTCACTCAAGAGGAATCACTAAAAGGAATAGCTCTAGGCAAGCCTCGGACAAAAATATTCAAATCTACAAAGATAACATTATTTTTTTTTGAAGACTCCAAAGGTTTACACATGAAAATGGAAGGAAGAAAAAAAAGATAAGTAGAATAACTTTGGCTATAAAACAATCCTTAAAATATGCCATACATTCGATCCAGCAACCAGGCCTAGTGTGTGATGTACACTGCCCTGAGCCCCCCAGAAACTCATTTGACCCAGCAACCAGGCCCGGCATGCCCAGCGTGGAAAACTGCTGCATAACTCCCTGCAGAGACACTAGAGACAAGACCCATACAGCTGATCCAGAAGCATAACATCTTGCTAGATTGGTACTGCAGGTTCACCTCCAAGGGCTGCAGCAGGAAGAAGTGTAGTTCAGGAGCCAGACCCAACCCACACCCACCTAGATGAGTTTGAACTTGTTAGATCTGGACCTGGTGCTAAGGTAAGAACTCTACCAAAGCTCTGAACCAAAGGTCAGAAGGCAGGGCTATACAAAAGGACAAGGAGAAGGAGCAAAATGCTATCTCAGGCCTGGAGTCCACCCAGAACAAATTCATGAGACTATAGCATAGAAGAAATTGTGAATTACACATCGGAAATCTCTGAAATAATAACCATCTGAAGTAAAGAAGCAACTGTAGAAAGGTATAGAGGAAATCAGATCCAAAATTATTTCTGAAGTAAAACAAGAAATGATGACTATAATGAAAGAAGTACTAAGTGCTCCTAAAGACACTGATAGAAAACTGAGGAGAATAGAAAAATGATGGAATCCTTGAATGAGCAATATAGGAAAGTAATAGAATGTATCAAGCAGATTCAAAGTGCTATACAGGAACTTAAAACGTCAATTAGAAGCTGGCAAAACCATTTAAATGAAAGTGAAAACAGACTTTTAGACCTTAAAGACACCACTGAAG
>PVJA010008083.1:40768-65955 GCA_004027025.1 Myocastor coypus
AAAAAAAAAAAAAAAAAAAAAAAAAAAAAAAAAAAAAAAAAAAAAAAAAAAAAAAAAAAAAAAAAAAAAAAAAAAAAAAAAAAAAAAAAAAAAGAAAGGAGTCAATATAAATAATATAAAAGGAGTATGGGCAGAAGTAATATCAGAGAACTTCCCAAATATGGGGAAATAATTTAACATTCAGGTAACTGAAACATATAGAACTCCAAAAATGTCAATCCAATTAAAACCACACCCATACATATAATAACCAAGATCCCAGAAATTCAGCAATGAAACAGCATATTAAAAGCCGTTAGAGAAAAGAAACAGATAACATTTAAAGGAAAACCCGTTAGAATGATGGCAGATTTCGCTTTACAAACCATCACGTCAAGAAGAACATGGAGCAAAGTACTTTCAAGTCTTGCAAGAAAACAAATGCCAACCCAGATTGCTGTACCCTGAAAAACTCTCTCTCAAATTTAATGGAGAAGTGAAATACTTCCAGGACAAAGAACAACTAAAGAATTTCATGGTGATGAAGCCAACCCTGCACAATTTACTAAAAGATATACTAGAGAGGTATCAAATTGACCACAATTCCTTGAAGGAGAATGAAAAGAACCCAACAAATAGGGCAAATAACTAAGCACAGAAGAAAAAGAGGTATACAAAAGCAATCTTTGAATTATTCTTTTGTATACAGCAGTAGAATATGTCCATCAGCATATTGTACAAATGGACTTCTTCTGCACCCTAAGGATATCCTTGGGTCTACACAGTGGATATTAAGGAAATAGCAGTAGCTTAGTCCCACAAGTGACACCTGGCCACCAGTAAGAGTCATGAACAGTGTCTGTGTCTGAGGCATACTAGAACTTTGTGTAATATCTTACCATCAAACTGTTAGAAGTTCTGGTGATATATTTGCCATTCTAGTATTTATGTTTTATTCTTTTTTTTTTTTTTTTGTCTTTTTGAGACAGGGTCTCACTGTGCAGCTCAGGCTGGCCTTGAGCTCACTTTTGTAGCCCAGGCTGGTCTCGAACTCACAACGATCCTCCTGCCTCAGCCTCCCAAGTGCTGGGATTACAGGCATGAGCCACCACGCCCGGCTTGTTTTATTCTTAATAATTCTTTAATTTCATGGAAACTTTTTCTTTTTTTGATATTAAGAATTAAACTATATTTCAGTATGATATGGAAATTCAGTCATATGTCAAAGCAAAAAACAAAAACTTTTTCATTTAAAAATTAATATCAAATTTGGGAATATTAGTTAATGTATTTTTTACTTATTTCATTACTTTTAATAAGAAATTATAATGTGACAGTTTCAAAACATGTTAGTAGCTCATTCACAATAATTGATACAATGCATATTGTTGTCTTCATTATAGTTATACAGGGCACAGGGTGTAGACATGATAAATTTTATAATGGTTATCGATATAAAAGATTTCTTCTCTTTGAACTGAGAGAAGGTAGTTGTATACATAGTCAAATGTTCAATAATTACAATATGCTACCGGCAAAACTGGCAATGTTGGAAGCTGTTGATTTGAGCCTTTTACAGCTCAGTATACTCAACAACCCTTATTCCATGGAAACTTTTTCTTAGTTAATATTTTTTATATATTAACCTATTCAAACAGTATGCAAGTATTTTGAATTGATTACAGATTCGTACATATGATACACAACATTCTAGCCTCTAAGTTGGAATCATGATTTGATTTGAATTTTGGAATATTGTTTTGAAATATTTAATTTAATTTAAATTAATTAATATTTAAGTATTTTTCTGAATATTGTTTAATTATACTCTTCATTTTATGGTTTAAAAAATGGCCCACATTGGCAAGTCAGAAGCTTGTAGGGTTTTAACCAAATAGTTTGTGCATCTACAGAAATAGAAAACAAGAACTTTTGTAGTAAGTTCAAAAGTGACTTTTCTGTCTACACAAGCAAAAGTGATGAATTCTCAGATAAAGATGGCTGGAACAATGTCTACCACAGCAAAGATAATGCAGGCCGTGAACAAGAAGATGGCCCCATAAAAGACATTAGAACAATGCGGCATTTCCAGAAGGAAAACATGAAAATGGAAATGAGTGAAAAGATGATCAGTGACACACTTTAAGCCATTTTTGATGGCTCTGTTAATGAAGAAAGTCCAGATACTATCAATCAATTCTTGATGAAATTAGAATTGGAATATCTGGAATGATGGTCAAAGCTCCATCAGTTGCCCAAAGCTTACCATCTGCCTCTACTTTAAAGGCTTCAATCTTTGATGAAGAGATTGAATGGCAACTCAAAACCTTAGGAGTAGATTAGTAAAAAAAAAAAAGTCAGTGTATTTTTGCTTATTTACAGTTATTTCAGATAACAGAAGCATGATGAACATTCCTCTTATAAAACACATTTATTTGGAAAAATGAAGAACATAAATGAACAGTTGTTTTCTATCGCATGTCTATTTTGAATCTTTTGCCAAAGAATGGAAATGATATGAAGATGTAAATGATTTGAATATTAATTAGAACTATTTAGAAGTACAATGTATAAAAAATTAACCTCTTTTCTGCATGGCATAGAGAAATCACATGTATTACTCAGCACCTAAAATTCTTTTTAGATGCCACTAAACATCAACTTTAAAAAGACACATTCCTTTGTTCTACTTCTCATCTGAAGAAGTTTTCCTATTTTCCGGTATGTATTGCTAATTTTCCTAGTTATTTACCCTTTGAATTTCTCAGACATGACAAACAATGCAATATTTAAACATGATTTATCTTTATAATTTATTCATTTAAAATTATAATCTTAAGGTAGTCAAATTTTTTTGATATAGGATCTTACCATGCAGTGCAGGATCATAGTGATTGAGGTTGCAAGGCCGGCACTACAGCCTCTGAGCTATCTCCCCAGCCCCTCAAGGTAGAACATTCTGAAGATATCAGAGCTGGTTGTAGGACTTCTGCAAGTGGAGGTAAATTTTTAAGAATGGGACATCTGAAGATGTAGGATATCACTGAGTTAGTCATGAAGGTTTATGAGCTAGGAGAGACCTGGGAGATAAACAGGAAACAGAGTGCTTGTGGAAGACCAGCACTTTCCTTTATGACTTCCCGTTTCACAACTAAGAAAATGAACTCAGAGAGGTAGCCTAATGACCAATATCACACTTATAATAGTGTGAAAGCTAGTATGTGAACCTGGAATTATTGAAAATTAAATGATATACTCTGTACAGAAGAAATGCAGCCTCAAACAGAGCTGTTTTTATTGCTATACTGCATGTTGAAGAATATGATTTAATATTGACACTTAATTGTAAATGTTTTATTGTGATAAGATTGTTATAACTCAAAATTTATTATTTTATTTTTTATTTTATCATTCTGGTGATTGAACCCAGGATCTTTACAATGAGTTGCTTCTGCAGCCTATTTATTTATTTATTTATTTATTTATTTATTAGTTTATTACAGGGTCTTGCTAGATCACTAAATTGCCTATGCTGGGCTTGGACTTGTGATCCTTACACCTCAGTCTCCCAGGGAGCTGAGATTACAGACAGACATGTGACACCATATCCAGTCATCTTAATCATTTTTAACTATATAATTTCATGTTATTAAACACGTTTTTAATGTGTAACATTAACCATCATCCACTGCCAAACTCTTTTTAACCTTTAAAACTGAGGTTCCCATTTATTTATTTTTATTATTATTATTATTTTACAGTAATGAATACATTGCATAATGTTGTCTTCATCATAGTTGTTCAGAGTGCAAGATGTGGAGCATGGTTTCTCATTTAGTACATCATTAGTACAGATCTTTCTTTTCATTGCATAAAGAGAAAGTAGATGTATATTTAGTCCAATAGTCCATAACAGTAGTGGATTATCAGCTCATCTGGCATTATTGAGGGCTATTGACTTGAACCTTTTACAAATAAGCATATTAATATGGAATTCCTTTTTATACCTTGTGATTAGACTTTTCTGCTGGATGGTTAAGACCTAAATAAAGCAAGACCTATGTCACAATATGTATGTAGCTTTTGTATTTGCCAAAGTCAGTCAGGTTTCCTCAGGGTTTACCCTGAAACCATATACTGCCATTTGCTGCACTTTTTTCAGTGTCAGCCATCTGGATGTGTCATGGCCATTGTTTGACCATTTTGCTCTCTGTGGAAGTCTGAGGGAATGTTTTCTCTCTAGGTGATTATCTTTAGGCACACTGTACATCATTGATCACTTTCCTCTGCAGCCCCATATTCTCCTTGCATAGGAAATTTGGGACTCCACTGAGTTATAAGCTGTTACAGTACAGGTTCTTTTATTTCCTGTGTTTTCACTGACATTGACTGAGGTTGCTATTGAACAATCATTCTCTCTCTCTCTTTCTCTTAACACAAGATGAAAATAAGGAGGTGAATTTTAAATATATTTACGACAACATAGTGAAACCTGAGGACCCCTGAAGGTTTCAGAATTATCCTTTTGTATATTGGATGTAGGATTCCAAATTTCCAGTAGAGCTGCCACCTACCCCATAGTTTTGCTTGCTCTTGTGGTTGGACTGTTTATCGTGCAAGAAGGAAAGTGTTAAGACATAGTTGCTTCCTGCCAATATATATATATATATATATATATATATATATATATATATATATATATATGTTTATGCATATGTGAAAAATCTATCATTATTTCTGCCTTAAACCATAGACTTACCTGTGGTGAGTATCAATCAAAATCAACTGATTTGTATATAGGTTTACTTTATTGTCAGACATCAGGCAAAAAGCTGAAGATGTAACCTTTTCAGAAGCTTGAAACACTGATTATTTCTTTGGTGTATGACATAGGTAAGTAAAAATAACTCATTGGAAAAATGATTTAATAAGTGTTATAATAGGTCATCATGACTATGATGCTTTTCTTTCCAGTATATATTCATGCTTTAGAAAAACCTAAAATGTGCTGTACATCTTTCTGCTACATGAAAAGGGGCAGGACATCTGGATTTGGAGAATGGCTGCATGGAATATCTGGAAGAACTTTGGAGTGGCTGCACCTTTCCATATGTTCTTTAGAGCATTCTCTTTCTCAGACACAGATAATATTGACCGAGCTAGGGGGCTCATTCTCATTTTTTTTGTTTCTTAGCCTCAATTATAAATTTGATTAGTCTGTCAACAAGGTCACATTTCTTTCATCACTTCTTACACTTATCTTTCATGTGTGGATCATACTTACAAATAAATAGTCATTTTTTAAAATGTCTGTCTCCTCAAGCTTTATAAAGAGAGGGATTGAGACCACTAGTTCACTCCCTACTACTTATACTTAGTAGAATGCCTACAGGGACTAGGTGCTCAAGATATTCTGCTGAATGATTAGTGGAATTACTAAGTAGCATTTAGGCTGGACATGGTGGCACACACTTGTAATTCCAGCACTCAGGATGAAGGCTGAGGAAGGAGGATCACTGTAAGTTTGAGGCCAGCCAGGGCTGCATTGTGAGACCTTGTTTTAAAGAAAAGGTAGCTTTGGGATTCTGGGCCCAGATCTGCATTTTTGGGATATGTGGCCAAAGGTAAGTAATTTGAACTTTTAAAGCTTATTCTGTCAATCAGAAAAATTAGGATCAAATGATCTCTGAGTTGACTCTGGCTTGACCATTTTATAATTCCATTGAAGTCAGGTGTATGGTTCTTACCAGTAGGAAACAATATTTCAGTTAAACTGCCTGAGATTCACTACCTCCTTTTTTCTTCAGGGGTTGACAGTGTGAATCAAATGTTTAGAACAGTCATGGTCAAAACAAGTTCAATTTGTTGATTCCTCTTCAAAGGATTGTGGTGGAGCAGATATTGTTAGTTGTTTGGAAAACCACAAGCAATTTGCTTTCATTAGATTTCACTTCTCTGATTACTTGCTCTTTAGCTTTTATCTCTCAAACTGGGCACTTTCTCACGAAGTTCTATATCTTCTTTGTGTCTTAAACAAAAAGATATATTTAAAAAATGGAAAGAAGGCTCTGATTGTAAGTAGCTATAAGCAGACAGCTGTCATCTTTTTTTTTTTTTGTCTCCTGTTATATTCCCTTTGCCAATCAAATAAGTAGTTCCACGTTTTGTCTGGGTCCAGTTGGATCGCGGAAGTAGATGCTCCAGGATGTGTCATAGCCATCTTTGTATCCACAACAGCAAGCTCAGTGCCAGGTTCAGAGTAGGTGTTCAACATGTCTACATAATTAAAGTGACAGCTGGGAGGCCCTACACATAGGTTGAGTAGGCAATTTTCTCATATTTTTGTTATTTTTATAACTTATATGCAGTTAACTTGCTGGAATGATTTGAAGCCGAGCTTCCCACATGGTACAGTTTGAGGACTACTAAAATGTTCCTATGCGGCCGTGAATAGCTCCCATGCCAGCCTACTCAGGTTCCAGAAATTTTTAGCAAATTGCTTTAGGTTGGCACAGAATGTTCATTAAAGTGAAAACACTGCATCTAGGTATTCTGGAATAAATGAGGTATTAGTGATCATTAATGCTGCCGAATGAATTATTGTTTGTATTATCTAAAGCCAGAGTCCTGAGGTATAGGACATAAAATGTTAGTTTTCATTACCCATTTAGGGATGAATTTTTCTAATGCCATATTAAATATTACTATACTCTCTTTAAAGTGGATTTTTAAAGAAAAACATAAAAGACAATGAGAGACAAGAACAAAATGTAAGTTTTTTTTTTTTTTTTCTATTTTTTTTTTTTTTTTTTTTTGTGGGACCAGGGTTCGAGCTCACGACCTTGCACTTGCCCAGCAGGCACTTGTGCCTCGGAGCTATCTCCCCAGCCCCATATGTAAGTTTTCTTGAAAGCATGTGGTAATATTCAATCATATGTCCCATCTTGCATCACTATATCTATTAGTCTGTGCAGCAGATTTGATGATAAAAATAGATAATAAATCAATCATTGTTAATCAACAATTCTTGTTTTGAAAACCTGTAACATGTGCACTGTTGTATACACATATCTTTGCTGTTGTTTTTCTTTCTCTTGTTCTTGCTTTTCAAAATAATATAATATAATATAATATAATATAATATAATATAATATAAAAAGAAAAACCATAGAACATGAAGCACTATTCAGGAAATAATCTTCCTTCCTCCAAGTAGCTGGTGTTCAACACAACTGCACTGGCTTCCCCTATTTGGAGCTGTCAGCAAATGCCCAGTGGGCACTGAAAATCATGTGGGATTACTCCACATGAGCAAAGTCTTGCGCAGTTCACCTGTAAATGTTGAAAATTTATCCTTAAGTATAGAAATTGAGACTCTTTTGGCTTTTCACCTATCTTCCAACGCATACATTTAGTAAAGACTCCTAATTTTTAGCACCCCTATTTCCTTCTTAGCACCTGACTAGTGATACAGAACCTTGGGAAGCTATATTTCCTATGATGAAAATTTTGCTTCATAGTAATCATTATTTTCATATGCCATTTGATGACCATTTACTGTTTACTAAACATCATTCTAAACTCCTAAATATTGCAACTTACATCCAGTCAAAGTGTAAAATGCACAATTTTTCTACAATAAGTCATTCATTAAGCCCAGGTCTTTTCCTCCATGTCTAGTAGAGTATCATACACTGGGACCTCTATAATCAGCCAATGAGTTCATGTGGAAATGACCATATGTTTCACATTGTGCCAGGTGCAATAAAGGAAACAGAAAGAAAAATATAGTCCTAGACCAGCACCTGATTCTGAAAGCTGACTTCTGTTCTGTACTCTTAATTTTTCTCCTCTAGGTCTTAGACAGATATAGATCCCCTATTTAGGGAAGAGGGTAGATGCTAAAGGAAAATATTTTTTTTATTTCCCAATATAATATGCTATCTCACAAGGTTAGCAAATAGGCTCTACAGGTGAATTTAAAATTTTGTTTAATGGGAGTTCTTATGGATTTAAAGGTTCAGAGAGGTTAATGCAATCAAATTCATAGAAGGAACATAATATATTAATTTTCTAATTGTATATGCATGTTTCAAGGTCTTTTAGAGCTTTAGGGTCAAGATGATAAATGTATTACAAACAGTATACATGGTGGAATCAAAAATGTATCTATGTGGGGTGCCAGAAGTTCTGAGTTGTAGACCTAGCAATGTAACCTTGGGTATACCCCTGGGCCTCAGTTTCTCCATCTGCAAGGAGGAGAAGTTAGTCTCTAATCCCCAAAGTTTCAAGCTCTTAGGTTTTTCCACTGCAAATTCTCATTAACCCAGCAGAGTCCTGGTGGGTTGAACACAGTTTCAAGCATTTCACTCCCAGTGAGATATTTCTCTTTTTGAATTAAGCAAGTATGTCACCCGTAGCAATCAGGCTTCAGTAAAGCATGTGCCCCATTTTGTAAACAAGTGTTATATAATTAAACCAACTACTTTACTGACCTCTCTTCTGAACTAATTATCCCAGGTCTCTGGCAATCCAAAGGAGCCACCCGCTTTGCTCAGCCTTACTAGAGTTTTTGGGAAATTTGACTTTTCGGGTAGATGTATGTTATATGTGTTTTCCTAAGTGCTGAGATGTGTGAAAAGTAAATGGGACATGTTGAGTCATTGTCATAAAACCTCAGAATTAGATGGTTGCTTTTAAATAGACTCTACATACTAGCAGGGATCACTGAGGCCAGGTAGTGAACTCAAATTTTTCTATAAAAAATGACATTTTTAGCTTATCACTCTTAAAAATTCTCTGTTAGCCCCTAACCATCATATTCCCAAGCACCAATATCATGGTTTTACCACTGCAACAATTAGTTAGTCTT
The DNA here is from genome assembly GCA_004027025.1 of Myocastor coypus. Taxonomy (NCBI): domain Eukaryota; kingdom Metazoa; phylum Chordata; class Mammalia; order Rodentia; family Myocastoridae; genus Myocastor; species Myocastor coypus. Next base: position 49,620 of record PVJA010008083.1, read on the forward strand.
TAGCTTACTTCCTAGTATAGTGGTGTTTCAAACCAATGCTTAGAAATGCTTCTTTAGAACTTTAAGGCCCTTCCAGATACCAAGACACTCAGTCAATGTACAATAGTACAATTTACCATAGTGCTTTTTCAAGGAGCCCACACACTCCTGGCTGTGACCTCCAAGCCCCAGATCACTATTTTTGATAGAGGGCATATTTAAAATGAACAGGTGAAATAGTACCATAAAATGTCTCCTCCATATCATTCTTTTATTATACTGGTATTATTTTGTTTTAATTTTAGCGTGAAAGAAATGGCAACGAGATAGTTTCAAAACAGTTGAATAGGAGGACAGTTACAATAATTATTACACTGCATATTGTAATTGTTGTCTTCATAGTAGGTATTCAGAGTATAAGATACAGACATGATATCTTGTCTAAACACTATTAGTATAAATCTTTTTTCTCATTGCTACTTTCTCTTAGTCCATATCATTTTTCTCCTCTTATTGACAGGCATAGAGCAGGTCTAGCGGTTTGGCTGCTGAGGGACTGACATCATTGAGACAGTCCATGCTATTTTGATACATTCTATTCTTCCTTTTTTGCTGTTCTGTTATTGTTATTGAAGCAAATATTTGGTAAAAGGTGCCAAAGGGACAGCAGGAAAATTTGGAAGGCTCCATTCTCTAAAATGTCATGAGAATCTTAACAGGGGAAATATAAACATCTTTGAATACAAACTTTTTATCACACTTGTTACCTGTTAATCTTTGGTTAGGTAGTTTCAATGACTTCATTAGAACTCACAGTGTCTGTCCACTCCCCATTCCCACTGTCTGAAAGGAATGTTAACAGAGCAAAGAAAGCATCACAGAAATGACTGCACATCACAATACTTAAAGCATTCAACTCAACCTAAGACAAGAGAACTGCACAGAAGGATTGTGAAGGTGAATGCAAGGCAGAGTCATTGCCTGGAGTAGCTCATAGTCTGTGTAACAAGGACCACAGCACATAGAAAGGGAGTGCTAAGTTTGATCTGTTAACAAACTCATGATCTACTTGAGAAAGCAACCTTTAAATATATTAAGTGATTACATAGTACAGCATCAAACTAGCATTAAATCACTTAGCCTAGCTAGTTATATGAGAAATTGGGATTTAAGGAGGAAGAATCTGAAGATATCAGTTGGTACAGAAGGTAATAAAGGACAAGAAAATTCAGAAACAAAGGTTAGAAGACCATAGACATAAGATTTGATTATTGCCAACATCAAGTTTTCATAGCCAATCAAATATAGAGCATAAAACAAAATTTCAAATCTGTTGGGAGGAAAGTCAAGACAGGAGGAGGAGCAGGAAGGTAGAAGTTACAGAAAAATACAATTTAACATAGTCTAAAGGTTCATTGCCTTTCTGTTCTCATGGATAATGAATGATGTACTACTCTAAGAATGATTATTTGCATATTACATTCTTTTTAGTATCTCAATGGAATTTTTCAGTGTTTGCTGGTTTTTAATTCTTATTTTTAATATCTTGGAGATTAAAGTTGTTATCATTAGGGAATCACCATGTCTTTCTATCTCATTTCTTTTAAAGAATTTAAAACAAAGTAAAATTTGCTGGCTCCAGAATTTTTTTCAAGTAGTAGTGGTCCTGGTTGATTATCACACACCAAAGATCAGTTCACTTAATTTTGAGCTGATTTTTTAACACTTTATTTTGGAGTAGTTTGTATGCACAAAGAAAAAATTCAACACAGACTTAGGAAATAGTATGTGTGCTCTCACTGTCTCAGAAAAACTGAAGTCATGCGAAAACTATAAGTTCCTTATATATTTTGAGTTGAATTCTTCTGAAGGTCTTAAAATCTCCTTACTATTTCTTACTGGGAGTGCTTGGTTTGCAAACTTTGAAAAATGTAGGCAAGTGAATAAGAGATGAATAATATGTTAGAATAATTCTAATTCTATTTGGATGAACCCTTTCTCTTAGTTTCCAAATTTCTCGAGTGGGTGTTGTAATTTTGATGACAGTGGTACTGATGATGACAGTAACACATTAATGTTTTAATGCTGGATTGCTGTATGTCCTTACAATGGACCTAAGATTTGTAATAGTTTTTCGCTAAGCCATTCCTTGGACTAAGTGAGGGGAAAGACCACTTTGTTGTTTCTCAAGGGACCAGGAAACTATTTAAAGCATGTGCGAATGTGGTTTTTAAAAAGTATATTCCCTATCAAGGACTATTAAATAGATTAGTGTGGTTTGAGTATGAAAAGTAATCTTCAAGAATCCATGAGTAAAATGGAGGTCAAGAGATTAAGATGGATTAAAGGTGAAAAGGAGCAAAATTGCAAATGCCTTTAATTTAAATTTTTATTAATAGTATAGTTGGGTATTATTAAAACATCTAAGGTCCCAGTTTTAAGACATGTTGCTGATCCTGATTCAGAGCCTGGTGTTTCTAAGTATGTTAGGTTCAATTACCATTATGTCTTAAAATTTCTGCTTGTTGTATTAAATAAGCAGCACACTAATTGAATCTTCCCATTTGTCAAATGTTAAAGTAGAAGCAAAGACTTTGGATTTATCAGGGAAAAGTTTGAAGTATATAGTTCAAAACAAACATTTGTTGGAATAAAGATATTATAAGCTCAGGAAATATATAATAGGTTCATGACAAAGTGCTACAGCCCACATACAAAGGTTTTGGTTATCCCAGTTGCTACTGCAGTGACTTAACTACCCTAAGAGAAATTCATTATATAGCCTAATTCTTAGGCCTCTTGATGGAATTCAAATTTTCAATAAAGGAAGAACTCGTCGATTAAGCGAGTGTTGTTTGAGCTTCTACACTATAATTAATCTAACTCAGAAATCATTTATTGAGTTCTTGCTCTGTAAAAGATCAGATATGCAAGACACAGAAAAAAAGTCATGTCATAGCTAGCACTTCTAAGTGTTATTATGTGTCATACAGTTTTATGTATGTTATCTCATTTGTTCTTCCTTTATTGTTCCTTCAGTTTTCATATGAAAACACTCACTCGAAAGCACTAGTTAACAGGCACAAGATCACATATCAAGCAGATATGAAAGCTGTTATTCAGTTCTATGTCTATCTGAGTCCAGAGTGTGATATTTTAAACACTAACTAAGGCTGAGGCAGAATCACAGTTCCTAAGCAAAAGATTCTGACAGACCTAATCTTAAAACAACATGTACAGATATTAAAGGATGATCTGTAGAAAGTCCGGAGTTCATAAGATACCCCAGGTAATATAGTCTGGGATTTCACACAGAAAGTAGCACTTTAATTTAACAAGGTGATATTTTATTAATTCTTTGTTTATGAGTATATATTTGTGATCATAATAAATGTCACTTCTGGGTCTTTTTCATTCCCCTTTCTATTCTCTCCTCCCATCTCTCCCATCTCCAGATCACGTTCCCATGTCCACAAAGTCTATCTTATTATTTATGACTTTTTTTAACTTTCCAAATTATATATACTTTGTGTTTCTGAGGGAAAGTACACAATATTTTAACCTTGTATGTCTGATTTATCTCGATTAGCATTATGGTCTCAGAGTGTATCCATTCTCCTACAAATGTCTCAAATATAACATTCTTTCCAGCTGAAAAATACTGCAAAGTTGATATTTTAAAATATGATTTGTAAACAAGAAAGAGGGATGATTCTTCCAGATACAGAAAATGGTGTGAATCAAGCCTTCGAGTCAAGTACTAACATAGCATATGTAAGGACAGCTACAACATAAAAGAGGTGGGAATGATTGGTTGAAGAGTGATATGAATGATGGAGTATTATACCAGTTGTTATACCAGGCCCAGCTTGTTAGATATCTTGAGTATCATGGGGTAAGAGTGGATTTAATCCAAAGGTAGAAGGAAATCACAGTAAAGGTTTTGAAACAGCAGGAAAGTCTGCTAAATATATTTCTAAGAGAAATGTTTGCAAAACGAAGAAGACAGTTTAAAAACGGGAAAGAGATACAGATTGGAAGGCCAGATACAAAATTATTTCAGTAACTAAAGTAACGTAAGAGACCAAGCATCCTGGGAATGGGGCTATCTGTTGGAAATCCTGGAGGAAGATGTTCATAAGGAACTTGACAATATGGGCTTAGAGTTTCAAAGAATGATTGGGGAAAGAGATAAAGACATGGAATTTATGTAAGTCATAGCATGGAGGCATTTGTAAAATTGAGAAAAAGGGCAAAGAAAGAGTCCATTATTTAAGGCATGGAAAAAGGAAGATTAGCTTTAGCAACCAACTGTAAGTAAAGTAATAGGAGGAAATTCTGGGGGGTAGATCATGTCAGAAATAAAAAAGAAAGAAAGGAAGAATAGCCATCAGGGTGACCTGCATGTTAATGAGAACCATTTCAGCAGAATGGCGAATATAAGAGGAAAATTTAAAAAGTGAGTGGACAAGGTGAATAGATGGCTACTCTTCCAAGATACTTGGCAATGAAGGGAAGAATGAGCTCATGTGCTTTGGGCAATTTGATCAATGGTCTACAACAAAGTACCTCTGTCCTTTCTTATCCTTGAAGGACACCTATGCTGTATAACTGAAAGGCTGTGCCATTCTAATTTTTCAAATCTGAAATTTAGAATCTTGGTAGTATGTGAATTTTTCACACGCGTTCCTGATCTAGGCACCTTTCCAATCTTTTTTTTGAGAGAAAAAAGCCATAAAAATGATAAAGAATTTCAACAGAAGATGATTGGAAATTAACAATGGTTATTAACATTGCATACGGTTATCTGCAAAGTAGTTACTGCAATTACTAGATACAAGCAGGCAAAATTCTGCAGACAGTATAAACACTATTTCTGTCAATGAACTGATAGAAATTAGTAGTAGAATTATCTTAGCTGTCTTGTGTATATGTATATTTTTTCCGTTCTTCTTTCTTTTCTCATTTCCACATCTCAATTTTTTGAGTAGTTTTTTTCCCTTTCACTATATCTACTTCTATTCTTATCCTATCCCACAGCTAGCCTTTTTCATTTACACACAGTCGTGTAAATATTTGAGGTATAGTACTTCTAGAATAAAATCATCTTCTGACCTTGAGCAACTTCCTGTTCCCTGTGTAATGTGCAGGTTTTTCTTCTGAGAGAGTATTCTTTTGGCAGCCCTGTACTCTGAAAAGCATTGTTGATAGACTGTTAATGGTTAAAGAGGCTCAGTTTTTGAAAATATCCCAGAATATTTTAATCTGACATTTGTAAATCTTTGGGACGTCTGTTCTTCAGCAAAACCAGAGCTCAAGAATGTTTTGACAGGTTAAGAAAACACTGAGATGTCACTGTATTGGTTTTCCTAGCTGATGAGGCATTGGCTTTTGCTGTAGCATTCAAGGGCCATAATACAGTTTGCATGTTAAATCAATATCTTATAAAACTTCTGCACAACTCTTGGCTTATTATTTAAAGCAAGGAAAGGACAAATCAATTTCTTATGTGTCAAGGACATTCTTGACAAAGGGCCAAATGGTAGGCAGGCTCAGTGCCATGGAGTGCAGTGGAATGGAAATTGTGCATTGTGCTTATATTTTTTTTCCAGATCAGTGGGAGCCTTCTCGGTTGCTCACACTTGTTTGTGGGCTTTCCCTACCTCAAAATAGTGTCGGCCAGCTAGTTCTTTGGGGATACATCTTGGTACCAGGGAAACTTCTTTGATAGAAAAATGTCTTACCTACAACTAAAAAGTGGATCTAAACAGTTCTCCTTAGGAACCCCAAGAGCATACAGCATTTTTAAGTTAATAGATAAATGAGGTAGAATCCAATGTGAAATTGTTGAATAACAACTTATGGTAGCCAGGCATGGTGGCACATGCCCATAATCTCAGCACTTGGGAGGCTGAGGCAGGAGGATTGGTACAAGTTTGAGATCAACCTGGGCTACAAAAGTGAGCTCAAGACCGGGCTGAACTGCATAGTGAGACCCTGGCTCAAAAAGACAACCCACCCAAAAATATACACAAAGAAAAACCCCAAAAAACTCACAAAGCCCCCTGCACCCCAAAACAAAAAAAAATTCTTTTGGATAGATACCATGGCATGTGGTCTTAGAAAGAAAATAGAGAACAGGAAGGGTAGCTCTGTTAGCGCAAGAGATCTGCCTATAGTCAGCATATTAATTTCCAGAGTACAAAAGGACCTTGAGGATATCTAGCTCAGTGTTTTCAACCCTGGAAGCATATCAGACTCACTAGGGAGTTTTTTTTTTTAAAAAGTCACTGATGCTCACACTTTACCTGTCTACACCAATTAAACCAGAAACCCTGGGGATAAGATCTAACGCTAGTATTTTTTTAAAAAGCCTCCCAGATGATTGCAGTGTAAAATCAGGAATGAAAAATAGTACTATAACATCACTGTTACATTTTAGATTGGGAAGCTGAGATGAGCAAGAGAAGATTTTTTTTTGTAATTCCTGTTTTTGTGAGTACTGGATTTGGGATAAGAACAAGCGTTGCTAGGTTGGTGGTTGAGAAAAAGAATAGTTTCTTAGTGGGGGCTAATGATTAGTTCATTCATATTTTTCTCTTTCATTTGTATAATTTGTGAAGAATTTTTCAAAGAAATAACATTAAGATTTTGAAGGTATACTTTCATTATTGTATATGGTAAGAGAATGGTCTCCCTTCATCACATATTTTATTTGTCTTATATGCTAAATTATGGGCTGAATGCTATAAGGTTATTGCCTAGAGTGCTTCAGATAAGGTCTTGGCCTTCAGCGATCTCTGTGCTTGGAAGGCAGTGCCAGGAAACCAAGATAAGTTCATAGATAAATTTAATCCCTTGGGAAAGTTCATTCACTTTGGCAATGGAGAATAGTTCCATTTATTGGTCACATAGCATATCCTTATTGAACAATGAAATGGAGATACTTAGCTTTTGTAACAATGCTTGCAGATATTAGTCATGTATAACCAGTGAGGTCATCATAGGTATCCCTTAGGTAATGCCAGTATAAGAAAGGACCAGTAATAGGGTCTTACTATAACTCAGTAAGTTCCTGCCATTTCTAAGGGAGGGAATGCGTTTTGAGAAAGGAGTGCAATCTTTTGTAAAAAGAAACATAAGCATGAGAAGGTCATATATACTTCTGTTTGAAGCTCAATCCCAATTTCCTCCATTATCAGCTAAGTGCTTGGGGAGAGAACTGTCTGAGTTCTGTTCTTTTTGTCTAAGATACGGGCCAAATGTTGACAATTGCCCTTTCTGCAAACTTTCCTCTCAGGGGAGGTTCAGAATAGTTTTCAGCTCTACCAGTATATTGTCTTTCACTGACCATGGAAAAATCTACAGGTCTATAGTATTCTGCATGTTCTTATAACATGTGTGCTTGCATTTTTACATCTGTGTAGAGCAATTGTCTCATTTTTATTCCTCTCTATCTCCACCTTAATTTCTACCCCATTCCTCCCCAGTAGATCACATAATCTTGCTAATTTAAGCCAAATATAAATGAGCTCTTTTTCCTAATCCTATATTTTAACATAGGCAGTTCTTTCTCTTTTATTTATTTATTTATTTATTTATTTATTTATTTATTTATTTATTTATTTGGTACAGGCCTCACTATGCAGCTCTGACTCACAGTAATCCTCCTGTCTCAGCCTCACTAGCTCTAGGATTACAAGCATGGGCCACCACACCCAGCTTCAGTGATCAGTGTGGCGCTGAACTGGCATACATTACCAGGGACTGAACCTGGGCCCTGGAGCTTGCCAGGCAGGTCCTTAGACTGCCAAGCTATCTCTTCACCCCCTTATAGTAGTTCTTTTGATTTACTGACTACTTTTTAAGTATATGTGTTCTTTCTGAGGTCTGAATCATTATATTTTCTATGATTTAAAATATAGAAAGAATCACATGTTTTCTTTTAAATTTTATTTTATAAATTCAGGTAAATGTGAAACTGATCTGTTGTGTGATTATCAGTTATACTTTGGATTTTTTTTTTTTTTGGTATGCAAGCATTTCTTTAGGATCAAATCTACTTATTTTAAAAATAAATTTGAAATTTTAAGAGAATGATATATTTGTTGTCTTTTTGTCTCTCATTTCATGTGCAACAACTAATATATACTTCATAGGATTTTTGTCAGGATTGATGCAATAATTGGATATGAAGTGTTTGGTACATGTTTGCTACTTGATATACATTATTTTCCATGTACCTGTAGAGTATTTCTGAAGACAATTATATTTCCTTACACATTTGGATGCCACTGAAATGCTGAAGGAGTTTTACCTGTGATAGTATTTTCTCCCTATGCCAGTCCATGAAGTGGTAGTAATATCATTCGTATTCTATAAAAGAAAAACGTGAAATGAAAAAAAATTGCCTGCCTTATATTACCAAAAGACTAAGGTGAGTCTCTTCTGAATTCAGATATAAGTCCCTCCCTGCTTTCTATTGCCACGTGGAGAATCCACAGGGGGCTGAGGAGACAAATGGGGACAGTATCACAAGGCTACTGGAAGTTTGTATCTCAAGGGTTGCTGATTAAAGAGAGACTTAGCACTATCATTATTCCTCCTTACTTAAGTACATTAACACCTTTCCAAGGTAATTTTGTGGAATAAGAATATGAATGGTCTGGCTAGGCCTTCAGTGTGGTTTTAAGGCAGCTCAAGCCAACCTTGCTGAGCATTCTTTGTTTTCCTTTTCCTTTCACTCCTTACTCAGTAGCTGAGTCATCATATGACCTTGAACAGAGGCTTTGCTCTAAATTCAGCACTTGAAGCATGAGGCTAAGAATATAGACCCACTCCCAGGGCGTTCAGGTAGACTAGATGATTATTTTTTGCTTTTCAAATATAAAGTAGTTACTAGTGAGTCCTAGGAGACTGAGAATCCCCTGAGGTGATGTGACAAGGGACTAGGCCATCAGGCACAGAGCCTGTATCTGCTGTTTCCATCTGAATCTAGGCTGCCTGCCAAATGCTATTTTGGCAACATGGCTCAAGTTGTCCATTGTTTGAAGGTCGGGGATGTTCTACTCCATGAGAATGCATGGGGGCAAGTGAACTGAGACAGACCTTAATGTCACTGCAATAGCTTTAAGCAAAGTGATTATGGCTCACATTCATGGACACAACAGATAGCTGCTACTCAGTTGCCTTGGTATTGTGCATGGTATTCATGCCAGCCATCATAAGAAACAAATAACAATAGAGCCCAAACATAGCCCTGGTAGAAGGATCTGGAGACCTTTGCCGTGCCAGGAATGATTTTGTCAGTTGTTAGATCTTATGAAGGCGTGGGAATTCTCAGAGTAGTGTCTAAAGCAGCCACAGGAAGATTGAGTAGCTATTTACCAACTCCCAAAGGAGAACTTAATATTCTGAAGAAAGGTGTGCCTTACTGATCAATTTTGTCAAAGATCAGCCTTGTACTTGTTTCCTGAATGAATGGATTAGATGCCTGTAAATTCATTACATTACAGATACATTTAAAAGTGTCTATCATATTGCCTTTTCTCTATACACATTGTTTTAGTAGTATAGTTATTGAGCAAAGTGAGGTCTACTTCTTAAAATTTAAAGAGATGTGAAGGATGGAGATTAAGAGTAAACTCATTGCAAGACACTAACAAGAAACATAAGTTGTGATGACCCAGAACATGTAATACTAATTTAGCAACTTCATTTTGCCTTAGGTAAATTCAGTAAAGAAAGGCACAAGTGCAAAAATTAAAGTAAAAATAACAGACAACACCATAGCCTTTTAAGAGAGACATCTGCCTGTGTTTATGGATTATGGACAACTATAATAGGTTATTTGTGAATTAACCATATTTTGTAAGTTGTTTGCTTCCAACTCCTAATTCAGCTAGAGTAGCTCCTGTTCTATAATTAGGAAAAAACACAGAACTGTTTCCACTCTATGAGGAAAGGTGTGGCAATAATTTCTTCTCCAAGAGCTGGTGACTAAGTACTTACTTAGATAAGTGTAGCGGTCAGGGTTCAATCTCTGGCACTGCATGCCACAATGGCCCTGCCCCTGGATGTGCTGAGCCAGCAATGGAGTGGGGGCTGAAAACTGGAGGATTATTATGAGTCTGAGTTGCATAGTGAGACCCTGCACCAAAAAATAATAAATAAGTAAATAAATAGTCCTCTCTAAAAGTAACATCTTAGCTAGTCTAACATGAGCCTAAAAGGCTATTACCAGAAATCCATTGCTTGCCAACTGGACTAGTCTATAGGGATGCAACAGTTTAACTCATTACCAGACATGTGCACTGTTAGTCACAATAGCTTATGAGTTCCCACTATTCCTGTGGGCAGTAGGCAATGGGGATAAGAGATCAGAGAGACAAAGGTCTATAGATCATGTTGGCATTATGAACAACCTAAAGTGAGTGGAGCTATGGGGAGCCGTAAGCTTCCAGGAAAGAAGGGGGCCAGTGATAGCGGTACAGGAATGCTGAACTACAGAATAGAGAGGAGGAGAAAAACAAACAAAGACAAGGGTTCCCCAATTGCCAGGCCTACTTAGGCAAGTCCACATGCATAAGTAATCTGAGACCACAGCATTTTTCATCTAAAAAGGTCTTGTTAGAGTGACATCATTTTCCCTAAGGAATTATTAGATACCCTCTTAGACAATCTAGAGCTCAGAACTCTGGGATGGAGGCTTTCCTTCTAACACTAAGTTGTGACTCAGTACAGGATGTTAGGAAGTCAGATCCACCAAAACTCCAGTGGTTTCCTCAAGTATCTATGGTATCCAGTAAACTAGATAACCTGAATGCCAAATGTTTATTTCATCTTGTTATCATAGAAAAAGACTTCACTTCAAATCATTACCTATTTTCTTCCAGAAGAGTCCTTTTGGCTTCCCTCTAACTCTCTCCTAGGTACCAGGGACACAGGCTGATGCCATAGGAAAGACTTTCAAGTTATATCTTCTCTCACTTAGCACCTTTGGGGCAATTAAGTTTCCAAAACCTTTTTACTATGTGATTCTTATCATAGTGTAGGTTTCTTTATAAATTTTGACCTCATGGTTTAATGATATGGCCGATTTCCTAAGTCCTCCCTGCACTTCAAGTGATGATAGCACACATTTGCCGTTTGTAATCTGCTGGAAATAATTCATGTGAAGTTCCTGTATCTCGAAGCCCATATAAGGAGGCATCTGTGCAGGTCTTAAATTGGTTTTGGGCTTCAGGCCAAGTTGATAGTCTGGGTTATGATTAGCAAGGAGGGGGGGAAAATAGCTACAGAGAGAATTGAACATGGGGTCCTTCAGGATATCTCGGCCTGAGATCCCCTTTCATCAGAAATCCTCTCACTTTGAAGTAAAAGTACTGTTGCTAAGAGACAGATGTTTAATTGCCAATATGTGACTCTAGTGGGGGCCAGACTGACTCATGAATTGGTGCATTAGTTCAGATCAGTTATGAAACGGTGAGGCAGAGCAAAGCTAAGCAAGACAATGCTTTGAAAGACGGTGGTATACTGAGGAAGCTCTGAGAAAGGCAAACCTGTTGGGCGTCAGGGGCAACCTAGGAAATACCTTCATCAGCTGGCATTCACTGTGGGCATCTTGAGGGCTTTGAAGAGGGAGAGGGGATTAAAGGTGGAATAGTCATACAGCGAGGATGAAATGTGTCTGTTTCTTTCTTTTGCCAGTGCTGAGGACAGGTAGTTTGGCTTTTTGTTTCTTCTTTCCTCCACCCTCTCTTGCATTATCAGTCTGTTCCAGGCTCTTTCAGAGCTTCTTCCTTGGCTCCCTACGAGAGGCTTGGCTCTGGGGACTGGCTGGGCTGTCTCAATTTTCCTGACTCATCCTGCACGCTCACTGTCCTCTCCAGTGACCTTCTAAGGGGCCCTGAGCTCATGGCCTTGACTTTGCTGGCTCAGGGAGGTCTCTGATGAGGGGAGAATGCAGCTGACCTATACTGCAGTTTTGTTGGCTTTGCAAGATCTGAACACTATTTGTTCTGCTAGGGGGAAAAATGCATCTCAGATACATATGTGGTCAGAACCTTTTGCCCTTTAGCAGCATCACATAGTTAGTACTGAATGGTTATTTGAGAAGCTAGATGTTAGAAATAAACATAGTTGTCCAGCAGATTGCAGTACAAATGTCTGGGGCTAAACCAGTCCATAAAACAACCCCACTTATACTTTGAGATAGCTTTTGTAGGTTAAGTATTTATTCAGTTATGGCACTTCACTATAGTTTGTCTCTACAAATATTTGTAAAAGAAAATAAGAAAAAATGTATTGTTTGTTTAGTATCCTTCTTCCCTTGCCACTCTTTTTCCTATTTAGAGATATCATCTGTGTTATTCATGGAACCTTCTTTAAAAATGTTACACCTTCTCAGTGATGACGATGGAGGCTTGGAATGGGCTTAAACTGAAGATGGGAGACATTACTGGCCAGGTTTGTACTTGGTCCTCTAATACTGCCCCTCAGCCTCTGTCTTCCTCCATCTCTGAGAATTGCCCACTTTGACAGTTCTCAAAGCTCAGCTTCAAAGGGGAAGACATACAAGTGGAGAGGGAACTGCTGCAGCTTCGTAGAGTCTATTCTGGAGTTCTAAGGAGCTTAATAACCCGACGGAAAGAGCACTGGAAGGCAAAAAACTGTTCCATATGAGCATTACTCCTCTCCCCCCACCAAGACAGCACAGACGATTGCTAAAAGGAAGCAGAAATCTTAGGAAAGCTATATTCCAATTAGTTTCATCAGTGATTGTCATGCAAATTTAATGAAATCAGTATTTAAAAAAATAACAACAGCAAGTGTCTCCAGCTCTCTTGATAAGTTCCTGAGGGAGGGGTGCCTGGAGACTTGAGGCTCACTTATTTTTGTCTCATTTAAGCTTTTTCATCTTACAGCAAAATGAATCAGAGCCTGAGAAAGAATGATGTGAAAGAACATGGTATTTATGTTTGTTCAGTGTTAGCATTTTGATTATTTCCATGTGCTCTAGAGGTTTACCTTCATCAATGTTTTTCCTTCCAGAGGACAGGGGTCACTTCTACTTTCCTTCTTTTGTCCTGTATGTATTACAGCACCAGGCACAATCCACAAAGTAGTTAGTGACTGGCTTTGCACAGGCTGCTGGAACTGAGCCCTGGAACTGCAGCCCTGGGTTAGGTCAGTGCTTGGCTTTTCTGGGTAGATAAAGATGACATTGGGTCTCCTTGGAATCTCTAATTTAACTGAGCCATAATGCAGTTTGTATTAGTTTGCCTTTCCTGTGTGACCAGCTGTATCCCTCTGGGTCCCTATGCACACTCAGTTTTGTCACCACTCTGCCATGAGCAACTTGAGGGTAGGACTTGTCTTTTCATCTCTGTGGACCCCAGTACACACAGGTTCCTAGTTAGTGGAATTGAATAGCTACTTCAGTACCTTTCACATGGCCTTATATTGCCAACATGGGGGCTCATTAAAGGAAACTACCTTTGGAAGGGCCTAGCTGCTCTCAACCGAACACCAAATTTCCTGCCCCTCCTGCACTAATGAAGCTGACAGCACACTACTATTCCAAGGGAGAAGGGGATGAACAGAAGGAGAAAGTGAAAGAAATATGTTTTCAACTTTTTAATAGAATATTTGCATGTTCTGCTTCACTTAGTTATTGGAGTGACTCAAGGAAATTCACTCTCATTTTATAGATGAGGAAAGAGAATCAGAGAGCTGACATTGCTTTGCAGAATCCTACAGCTCAGCAAGTGAGAGATCTGCCCACCTACGGTATGCTATTGTATCTTGAGGTGGAAGCAGAATTTGGGGGATCATTTAGTAGACCTTGTCCTGTGTAATATTTCTGGATAACTTAAGAGGAAGCACTTCTGGTTCTGCCAAAGTTCTACCTCTTTCTTCTTTCTTTCTTTCTTTCTTTCTTTCTTTCTCCTTTCTTTCTTTCTTTCTTTCTTTCTTTCTTTCTTTCTTTCTTTCTTTCTTTCTTTCTTTCTTTCTTTCTTTCTTTCTTTCTTTTATTTTTTCACTGATTGGATGGTGAAATACCAAGCATCAAAATATAGTCACGTGGTAGATTTCATATTGGGAGTTTGGTGCTTAGTTTTCACTTCGTCTTGCCACTATAGCTGTACTGATTTTCCTTGCAGTAACCTTTTGAACCACCCTGACTCCTTTGAAAAGCCTAGAGCCATGTACTTAAGAATGCAGATTCCAGGGCCTGCCAGATAGCTCAGTAGACTAAAGTGCCTGTGTAGGCTGAATGTAAGGACTGGGTTTCAACCCCTGGCACCACAAACCATACTGGCCCCACCACTGGCACACACTGAGTTGGTGATTGAGACAGGGCATGATGGTGTGAGCCTGTAAGCCCAGAGCTTGGAAGGCTGAAAGCAGGAGAATCACTACAAGTCCTATCTACATAGTGAGACCCTGTATACCCTGTACTAAATGCATAAAAAAGAAGGCAGACTCCTAGAAATCCCCACAGACATGCATTATGAAGTCTGAGGTAAGGTTCTGGACTTCACATTTTGGTGCTACTGACAATGCTTTGAGAAGCACTGCTGGAGAGAAGCAGATTCTGAGAGTGTACATCAGGTTTTCTTCATTTAAGGGCTATGTGATAAAATTGCTTTTGGTAACTGAGTTTTGAATTCTGCATTCTATGGACCTTTAGTAAAAACTGAAAACAAGTATACACTAGAAAAATAATCAACTCATAGTACATTTTAATGTAGCAATTGTGCCTTGTCCAGAATAGACAGTAGCGATGGACTGTGAAGGCTAGTATTTCTTCATATTTTATATCAATTGTGAGAAAAAATGTAGTTGAATATCATTAGTTAGGGCTAGATTGGCAAAATATCAGTCATAATTAGTATAAGGTCTGAATTATGGAATGTTCTTGGGTGAACGTTTGATTTTAACTAGGGACCTTTGTAAGCTAAGAGGACTGTTGAGATTTTTTGTGGCAGCTCTGTAGACACTAAATTCTGCTAGCAGGAATAGATGTAAAAGATGTGAATTAACCTTATCCTTCTGTGTGCCAGAAAGTGCTGCTAAAGTACCTTGGAAAGTTGTGTTAAGCAATTTGTTAATATTAATTAATGAAAATGAGCTTCTCCTTCTTTGTATAGAGTAAAAATAAATTCAGTTTATCTTTCTTGAGGAGTTCTGAGTTCACAACACCGGTCTGAAGAGTTTTACTATCATGCACTTTGATCTCAAACCTTACTATCTATTAAGTGATCCAAGGCATTTGTTAGAATAAAGATTCATTAAGTTCTGCTCTCAGAAGATAACTTTGGAAATTTGCAAGTTTTCACAACTATTCTCAGTGAATCCAATGAAAAAAATATGATGGAGTGGTTTTGTTTGGGGAGGTTTTTTTTTTCTTGAAAATTTTCAGGCCGTGCAGAAGAGAGAGACTGGCATTGCGAACTAAGGGGAAGATATAATGACATAGAGAGTTAATTCACTGTCTTAAAGATAACCACTATGCTGATGTTAAAGTTTGAAAAATGTTTGTTTTAATGTCCATTTTTTCAAAAATTTGTCCTGAAAGTAATTTTGGGAAATGGCTTTAATCTGTTCCCATTCTTTTACTCTGAAAGCTCCAAGTGATCAGAATGCTATAACCTTATGTTTCATAGAATGCACCCTCTATGAACAGGAATTTGCTATTGGTATTGGCTTTCTTAATTAAGGCTTTAGTTCCAAGCAAAAAGATGAAATTCATTACTAAAGTTAATTTACTTCCTTCTCTTCTAGACTTTTGCTCTAGTGTAAAAAGAGCTCAAATGTTAGGATCAAACCCATCTATATTAACACCCAAACTCTGTCCTCACTAATAACATGACCTTGAAAAATTTAACTTCTATGTACTCCTATACCCTTCATCTATAGAACATGTTTAAAAATAACAACCTCATAAGGCTGATGGGAGTGTTAAATGAGGCAACTTATATAAAGTGCTTGGCCCAATTCCTGGCACATGGTAGAGGGTTACTAAATAGTTAACTATTAATGCTGTTTCATGGGAAATAACCAAAGCAATCTATTCTCAGGTCATTTGGTCTGAGCAAAGATCCTATAGACTGTGGAAACACTCACTTCTCTAGGATTACTCTATTTACAAAGTGAGGCTAACGATAATGATTGTGCCTAGGTTTGTTACACGGATTTAAATGACACAATACATATAAAAGCATCCAAGAAATGCCTGGTACATAAGAAATTAATGTTTAGTAGCTATTGTTACTGCTATTAATATTGTCCATTATTCTACCTTTGACAGTGCAAAAATTCCCTAAATTGATAGTACAAATGGTGCTGCTTT
>PVJA010008084.1:8928-20896 GCA_004027025.1 Myocastor coypus
TTTTTTTTTTTTTTTTTTTTTTTTTTTTTTTTTTTCTCTTTTTTTTTTTTTTTTTTTTTTTTTTTTTTTTTTTTTTTTTTTTTTTTTTTTTTTTTTTTACTTTGGAGGTTATTTCTATTCTGATTTCTTCTATATCTTACTGCATTTGTTTCTTTACTTCAGGTCATATTTATTCAGAGATTTTGGCTGTGTGATTCTTATTTTCTTCTATGCTAGTGTGTCCTTCATTTGTTCCAGTTTGTCTCGGGGTCTGATATTGCATCTTATGCTTTATTTTTGTCATTTTGTATAGTGCTGTCCTCTGATCTTTTGTTTGAAGCTGTGGCGCAGTTATGCCATTAGCACCTACTGAGGTTCAGGTCTGAATCTTCCACATTTAGCTTGTCCAGATGTGCCTGGCTGGGTCTGGGTGCTGTTCTCTGCTTTTTCTTGCTGCAACCTGTGGAAATGTACCTGTTGTGCTCTCCTGGGAAGCTCCTGGATTTGCTTAGAGGGTCGACCCACAGACTTGCTGCAGGGTATTTTATGCAGGACTGTATAGAAGGTACTGGGCCTGGGGTCTGGATGGTGAAATTCTGGCAGAGGCATGCATGCAGAAGTTTCTACCCACACGCTGGTTCTGGGATCTGGATGAAGTTCTGTTTGCAGCAAACAGGCAAAAGTTCCTATCTATAGGCACTCTAGTCCTGCATTCTCAGTCCATTTTTTCCCCTCTGGGGAAACTAAAATAGTTTTATCTAGCCTCCCATGCTTTTGGTGATCTTCTCCATACTGATTCCTGTTTCACACTCTGGCTTCTTTGACTTTCTTCCTTTTCAGACGATGTATGTTGACAACTTTTTAGTTTCTCTAAGCATCAAGGTTCTCCTTCAGTGGTATATATGGTGGGTCAATAGGTATTGTCCTCACGAAATAAGACTCTGGTACCTCATTCCAGAGCTACTGAAACAAAATGGGATTTTCATAAGATCTCTAGGCCATTATTACACATTTGTGTTTTAGAAATATAGGTATAGATTACCTATATATGGTTTTTGTTGAAAAACTTTTTTTTCTTTAAGTATTCCTTTCCTCATTTGACTAGTAGTACTTCTCATAAGTTTTCATTTTAAGGTGGAGAACCTACCTTTTTCTCTAATCTTGAGGTAGCGCTTTCAGAAAGAACATTACCATACTCATAGTCTGTTTCTGCAGGGAAGACGTACCATGTTTTCTTAACATCAAATGTTAAATTTCTTCACATTTTGATTATCTCAGACAGAATGATACCAGTCAAAGGACTCACAATAGCACAGCTTAAACATAAAACGACTTGAGTGAAAGAGCAGTTTTAACTGGTGAAATGAAAACATCTATGATGATTTGGTGTTTGTGGTCCCAGAAGTCTGTAATGCCTGGGGAAAACCTGAACTTCTTATTCACGTCCACATTCACAGTGCCCAGGAGAATGGCATCTCTTTATCCTTCAGGGAATGTTCTCCTGTTAAGAGAGTTTGTTTCACATCTCCATTATTCCCACTTCTAGACAAAATAGAGTTGTACAACTGGTTCACACTATGTTCAATGAAGACAAAGTTGTACACAAAGAACATAGTCCTGAGCACAGAGGATGATAATAATTGGTATGGGTAATTACCATATTTTAAAAACATTACTATATTTTTATATTTTATAAAAATGATATTTTTTACTGATCTCCACCTCCCATCTTTAAAATATGGGTCAGCCAACAATAATTTCATGAAAAAGTATCTTTAAAAAAGCTTTGAAGTGCTTATTTTGTAACCATTTAGATGGGGTATGCAAGACATGAAAACAGCCAGATGAAAAACTGAATACAGTGTATTTAGTTCTTATTTTAGTTTTGTAGAAATCTTTAGTTAAATAATGCTATGAGATTAATTATTTCCTTTTAATAAAATTATGCGTTGATCTTATAGTTTAAATCTACATTTACATTTCCTCAAATAGTGATTCTTCCAAAAGAACTCCATGGTACTGACCAAAAGGTCTATTGTGTTTTATCAGCCATAATTCTGATTAAGTAGTTTTAGGGTTTCATTTGAATATTAGCACTGTCTTTTCATCCATTTTTGATACTGTTTTCTTGTTCTATTCATACTTAAAATCTGTGTAAAATGATATTCAGTGCTGTCTCCTGAATATATTTGTGTTAACCAGTGCTTAAACATGGAAATTGTGATAATGTTAAATTATGTTGCGATTAAGTTTTCATTTGAAGTTTTCTACTTCTTATAAAACTGTGTAGACTTTTTTCTCTATTAGGTGGATTCATAAGGCTCCTGTCCTTCAGTATATGGCATTCCTTTTTCCCTTTTGTTTTAACATGAGGAAGCACATTCTGTACTTGTTTGTTTCTTTTTACTTCACAACATTAATTATTATGTACATTTTTTGCAACACAAACAAAACTGCAGTATATAAACACTGCTAAAGGAATACTGGTGACTTTTTCTCCTCAGGAGGTCATGATGTGCATTTCTAGTAAAATAAAGAGACTATGCACAGGTAGCAACATTTTGTTTTTGGCTTTATGATTTGGCTAGAAATGATGTATACATAAAATTTCCCTGTTACTTATCATAAAGTATAAAAAGGGAGTTAAGGGAAAGTTTCCATGTTGGTTTTTACTATATGAAAGAAGCTATATTTTATTTTATCGGGGCCAATATGTGGAAAATATCTAAATTAAGTGTTATTACAAAAATAAAGCAATAAGGAGATCCTAGATAAAGAGAGCACTAAATGCGAATAACATATACTTAAAAGAGTGCAAAACAAGTGAACAAAATAAGATTGTTTAAAAAAATCTCTACGTGCACTCTAAACATAATTCCATGTATAATTTTATACCGGCAAACTCAGCAACATATTTTAGAGCAACAGAACTCTTCAAGAACCTTTGAAAGGAACAACAAGAAAGGGAAGATCTTTTAAACTCTGTTAACTACCAGTTACATATTAGTTGCCAACACGCCAGCTTGACATAGTTTTTGTTGAATCCATTAGACCAAGTTGCGTCAGTTTTCAAATCCATAATGATGGATTTAACTGAATGACAATAATTACTTTTTTGTTGTTTTTGACAGAATTAAGATGCCTTGAACTGTGTAGGGTGTTGTATAATTAGGAAATAACCATTCTGAGTACCTTTCTACTTTACTGTTTCTTTTTTCTTATTAAACAGATGTCTTCAATTTAATGCAAGAGAACATTTTACTATTGTAGAATCATGCACTAGTGGTTTGTTTGCAGGATATTCCAAAATAAAAGGAATCTGGAAAGTTTTCAGTGAGGGTAAATTGCCATAATATGATACAAACTATCTTTCTCTATGATAACTATAATATAGATGTTCCATTCAGTGCAGTCTACACTATTATGTAATTTAGTCTAACACAGTTGCACCTATCTTTTGACATTTCCATAGTTTAAAAGTACACGTTTTGTTTTTGAATGCTAGCTTCTAAAGGACAATATTGATGTACTCAAAGTAGAAACTGATGTCACTGGATCTATCTCGACAGGGATAAGAGAAACTTGTTATTCAGTCAGAAGTCCTTATAACGATGAGGTTTTCTATATCATTGAAAAGAAACATGCTCTCATGTCTGTTTTTGATGTATATTTACTTACCTCAAAGTATGCTTTCTTCTTTACCTTGTTTTCTTTCACCTACCTCATATTCACTTTTTCCTTCCGTCCTTTGTTTCACTTTTTTGTTAAGTTCTCTTTTAAAACTTTGATTAAAATGCTCTACAGCAACAGTGGATTACATTTGATTACACACAATGAAAGACACCAATCATTCTTACTGACTTTGAGTGTTCTCTTTTATTGTCTTTGTTGTTATGCTCCCTCTTTCTAATAGACTTGCAACTCTTTCCATCTTAATTTTATTGCATGGTAGAAATTGCTTTTAGTAGTCACTAAAAATTTCATTTCTACAATCAAAAATCTTTATTAATTACATCTCCCATTAGAACTTTTGCTCTGAATTGTGTATTATTCTTTACTTTTCAGGTTAAGGGGGTACTTTTTTTCTTTTCATGTCCAAAACATTCTCCTTTTTGGCTTTTCTCTTCTCAGTGAATCACACTGCACATGATCTTTTTTTTTTTAAATCTTATCTCTTGCCTCTCTTTCCTTCAGTCCAATGTTTTGGTGCCCAAAACAACTTAATTTGTTTTATAAAAATTTACTCAAAGTGAAATGCAGTAGGGAGATGATAGTTATCATCTGAAAAAAAAAGCAAGAACATAAGAAAACAAAATGTCCAATGAGCAGCCAAATTATGATCCAACATTACCTTATTGAAGATTGTTCTCACTGTTGTTTACCTCAGATATCACAACTCACAATACCAATGCTAATACTGTGGAGATGGGTTGTATTTTCTTGAGTCTTGATATTGTTGCTTTGGGAACTTTTTCTCTCTTTTCTCACACATATCTCCATATTAGAAATAGTGCATATGTGCATTTAGTTGAGAGGGCCATGAGAAAGCAAGTTCCTCCTTTTATGGGTTCTCAAGTTAGTGGTAGCCTATGCCTTCCACAAAACTTTCATGTCTTAAAAAGCCTTTTAGAGGCAGCCCTCTATAATATGACATATGTTTACAGTATAATATTAAATGTCTGTAATAAAATCTCCTCAATAGTATCTTCCCATATCTGTTGGTTATGTACATCTTTGATGTATACATTACACATTCTGTACTGTATACATTACACATACCACTCCAATGATCCATGTTATTTCTGTTTATATTTTTTCAAAGAGAATACAAAATAGTAAAAAAAAAAAAACTTTAGAAATGATCCAGAATTTCATTAAACAAAATAATAGGAATTTGACAATGGTTATTTTGTTGCTTGATGTTGCTTTCAAATTAGTTGTTTAGATTATAAGATATAAGCATGCAGAATTTGTTAACCAAGTTATAAGAAGCAAAAATGAGAAGAAAAGTATTAAGCCATAACTTCTTTCAGCTGACCAGCAAAAACTGTCAATACAATTATCCAACTTGTCATATATATATATATATATATATATATATATTTACATATATAATTACATATATATGATTACATATATATGATTACATATATATGATTACATATATATATATATATATATATATATATATATAATTTTCCCTTCTTTTTCTGTTCCTTACTTAGTTGTTCTTTCCCTTGAAAAAGTTCCTTTCTCTTACTCTCCATCTACTGAGCCCTTCAGATTTTGTTTACTGTTCATCAAAAGATATCTGTCTTCTTTACTATCCAAGTTTTAATAACTATCATGTAAGCTGATCCTAGTTTTTGTTAGTTCTCATATAAATACCACATCATATATAGACTAGGCACTACAATTATGTTTACATCATTAGAGGAGCATCTTAAAACTGTAATTCTTGTCTAATTCTTGAACATTTGACTATTTCTTGAGTAGTACCTCATATAATACAATTCATAAAAAGAGCTACCCTAAACTATGGTTTGAGAAATAATACAGTTTGATAATGACAGTGATTATATCTTCCAGATTAGTATTCTTGACTTAAGTATTCATTCCTTACAGGCATTTTATATATGACTAAATATTTAAATAAAGGAAATATAGCACATTATTTGATATCTTAAGCTGTCTTAGCATAAGTACATCATTCATCAAATAGAATTGAAATTCATTTCAATGAGATCAATTCATTTTTTATTTACGGAAATTTCAATAGTTTTAATATGGACTCTGAAGATGCTCAGGACAGTTTTTCATACTACATTCAATAATTACAAAAATTTTATTTCACTCTTAGCATATCTTGCACTATTAACATTATACCTGAGTCCATATTTTATTATGAATTAATGTTAATATTATCTTCCTATTTTATCTAAATTAATTTCTTCTATGACCATAGTATATATTTTGGAAAGTGCATTTTGTTACTGTATAAATGTGCATTTATTACTATTTTTAGACTATAGTAGTAATGTTATGAATCTCAAGATATTATGAATCTCAAGATATTAAAGACTACATTCCATTTCAGGGGACATCCAGTGAGACATGGAAATAAAAAATGCAACACTGTTGACAGAGTTCACCCTCACAGGACTCCCATATAAACAAGAATGGCAGATCCCACTGTTCCTCCTGTTCCTGGCAATATACTTCATCACCATTTTGGGGAACCTGGGTCTCATTACTCTCATCAGGAAGGATGCTCACCTTCACATACCCATGTATTATTTCCTTGGGAATTTGGCTTTTGTAGATGCTTGGCTGTCATCCACTGTGACCCCAAAAATGCTGGCTAACTTATTAGAGAAACATAAGTGGATAACTTTCAATGAATGCATGATACAGTTTTTCTCCTTTGCAATCAGTGTAACTACAGAATGTTTCCTCTTGGCAGCAATGGCTTATGACCGTTATGTTGCCATATGCCAACCTTTGCTTTACCCACTGATTATGACCACTAGACGCTGCATCCAGCTGTTAGGGTTATCATTTGTAGGTGGCTTTCTCCATTCCATAATTCAGGAAAGCTTTCTATTGAGACTAAACTTCTGTAACTCTCACATCATACATCACTTTTATTGTGATGTCATACCATTGGTAAAGCTTTCCTGTACTGATACTACTCTTAATTTTCTAATGGTTTTCGTTTTCTCTGGTGCAATACAAGTATTCAGCATAGTGACTATCCTTTTTTCTTATACATTTGTTCTCCTTACAATTTTAAAAAAGAAGTCTGAGAAAGGTGCAAGCAAAGCCTTCTCCACCTGTGGGGCCCATCTCTTGTCTGTGTCTTTATACTATGGTCCCCTACTCTTCATGTATGTGAGTCCAACATCTTCACAAGCATATGACCAGGATATGATATTATCTTTGTTTTACACAGTCATAATCCCTGTGTTAAATCCACTAATATATAGCCTGAGAAACAATCAAGTCATAGATTCCCTGAGAAAGATGTTAAAGAATAAGTGTTAAGCCTCAGATTAATATCTACTCTCATGATTAAAACACATTTTGAAGAAAATTAGAATATTTTCAGTGGTGTTCAAAATCATTGCAGTCGTTGTTGTATAAAGCTGATGAATTCAGTGTTCTTGTACTCTATTAGCTTCTTAAAATTATTGTATCAGTTATTCCAACTCCACACAATGTATGTAAATATTATTCCATGCAAATATTACTAATAAAAATAGATAAAAACAAGACAGTGTATTCATTCATTTTTAGCATAATTTGCTACAAAACCTTAATAGGTTTTACAGAGATGTAAATAATTTCTTATGATTTCTACAGTCTTTTCTCAGTTTTTAAATATCAGAAACACTATAAATTTATGTTTATATTCCATATCTGTTTGAAGATTTTGTCTGATTTACTTCCAAAAACTATTGTAATCCAGGCGTGGTGGCTCACGCCTGTGGTCCCAGCACTCAGGAGGCTGAAGCAGGAGGACTGGTGCAAGTTCGAGGCCAGCCTGAGCTACAAAAGCGAGCTCAAGGCCGGCCTGAACTGCATAGCGAGACCCTGTCTCAAAAAGACAAAACAAAAACAAACAAACAAACAAAAAAAACTATTGTATATAGTTTACATCATATTAAAAACCTATTTTGAAATTGTCTCATTGTTATTTCTTTCTCCTTAAAATTATTAAAATAAAAAAGAAAACAGTTTAGGAGGACAGATACAGTAATCAATACATTGCATGTTATTGTCTTCTTAGCAATTCAGAGTACAAGATACAGACATGATATCTTGTCTAAACTATATTAGTACAAATCTTTCTTCTCATTGAACTAAGGGAAAGTAGCTGTATATCTATCCAAACTACTATTTTGTATATATATATATATATATATATATATATATATATATATATATAAATTTTAACTGCAAAATAGCCATTTATGTTCCTCTTTTTTTTTTTTTTTGTCAGAGATGGGTGTTCAATTGTCATCCAACTAGTGCAGCTGAATACATTCAACAAAATGACCCATATAGTTCAATAGTCCATAATAGTAGTGGGTTATCACATGAACTGGCAATGTCAGAAGTTGCTGACTTGAGCCTTTTACAGATCAGTGTAATAGTATAGATGTCTTTACTTTTTTATACCTCATGGTTAGACTTTTCTCCTGGGTGGAGAAGACCAAGATAAAACAAGATAAAATGCCAGTTTCATATCTGACAAGGTCAGTCAAATCCCTTCAGGATTTATGCTGAAACAATTCACAGCAGTTTGTTGGTTTTTTGTCAGTGTCAACTGTCTGTATGAGTCACAGGTGTTGCTTGACTAATTTGCTCTCCTTCAAAGCCTAAGAATGTTTTGCCACTAGGTGACTCTCCTTAGGCACATTATACATCCTTCATCACTTTCCTCTGTGGCTCCATAGTCTCCTTGAACAAAAAAGTTGGGACACCTCTAAGTAATAGGATGTTACAGTACAGGTTCTCTTATGTCTTAAGTTCTCACTGACGTTGAAGGGCTATAACCAAAATATTGGCTATCCTTGTAGCCCTTCTTATTGTCTAATGTTTTGGTCTGAAATATGAAGTTCTTAACCATCCAGAAGAGAAGCTTAATGACATTATTAGCCTGTAACATAGGCAAATGAGCTTTGCATGACTATCTCTCTGAATATCAAATGCCATAGACAGAACATAGAACGGGTATTTTCCAAAAGTCATTGATGTTCCAAATTTTAAATCACTATAGAATGTCAAAAAAAGAATTACACATATTTACACAGAAATTTAGAAATCTAACCATACACAAAATTGTAGCAGAACAATCCTATGACATTTTTTTTTCTTGTCTCTTGTTTTCTTTTTTACCTTTACGAAGACCAAACTTGAGAGAAAATATAACAATAATTGATATGACAGCACACATTTAGAAAATGCGAATTATTAAGTATTCCTAGAATGGTTTTAGTATTACACATTGCTATCCTCAACGTGGTTGCTTAGTGCACAGATATCAGCATAGTTAGTTAGTCAGGATCAGAATACCACTCATTAACTTATTACTTTCAAAAAACTGTTGGAGACTCTTAGGCCCATTGCCTTAACTATCTTGTTTCTATAAACATGTAGCTTTGCCCGTGCCATGTTTCCTAACATTTTTCCTTGCTCTCTTCATTGTTTAATCCTCAAGTTCTCATTTTTCATTTAACGGTGTTATGATTTTAAATTTTTATTTCTTCTTTTGAATCCATACATTATGGAGACTATGTGATCTTTATATATGTGGATCTAGTTTATTTCACTTCTGAGTGTATCTTGAAGTTACATTCACTTATATATGAAAAGGAATGTTAAGGTTTCCTGTTAATATTGTGGTATTGGATATTAGATCTCTCATATCCATTAAGATTTGTCTTATATAGCTTGATGCTGCCATATTTGGATGCAAATATATTTATGAGTGTTGCCTATTCCTTTGAATTTTTCCCCTGACCAGTTTGTAATGATCATCTTTATTTAATTTGATCCATCTTGGTTTGAATTTCAGACTATCTGCAGACAGGATTGCTACTCCTGCTTTTTTCTGAGGCACTAGAGCATGTACTATTGGTTTATATCCTTCGACATCCAACATATGAATTTCTTTATGAGGTAAGTGTGCTTCTTGTATACAGCATGTTGTTGGATTTTTCTTCCTAATCCACTGTGCTGGTGTATTTCCTTTAATTGAGGAATTAAGTCCATTTACATTGATAGTCACAATTCAAATGCATTGACTTAAGATTTCAATGTTATTTTTGTAATATTGTTTACCCCTTTTTCTCCTGTGTTTAATTGGTTGCCCTGTGTGGTGGGTTCATTCTTTTCTCATTTATGGTGTTTAGGCCACTTTGATTTCCTTCTAAAATATCTTTTAGTTGTCCGTGTAGCGTTGGCTTTTTCATTGCCTATCTGTTTAGTTGTTCTTTGTCATGAAAATACTTCACTTCTCTATCAAGCTTGAAAGACAGTTTTGCAGGGTATAGCAGTCTGGGTTGGAATTTTTTTCCATGGAGGACTTGAAGCACTCTGCTCTCTGTTCTTCTTGACTTCATGGTTTCTGAAGTAAAATCTGCCATTATTCTGATAAGTTTTCCTTTAAATGTAATCTGTTTCTTTTCTCTAGTGGATTTTATTATACTATTCTTCTGCTATATTTCCTGGATCATGACTATTGTATGTCTGGGTATATTTTTAGTTGGGATGATATTATTTGGAGTTCTGCATGCTTCAGTTATTTGAATACCAGATTGTTTTCTAATATTTGGGAAGTTTTCTGCTATTAATTCTTCCCATATGCTTTTTATATCATTTGTATTGGCTCATTCTTTCTCATTGACTCCTGTTAGCCTCAAATTGGTCTTCTTTGGGTCGTCTTGAAGTTAATGAATTATTTTTTCTGTATCCTAGGTTTTTGGAGAGATCGTTTCTTACCTTTTCACTAGCTGAGACTGTGTCTTCAAGATCTGAAAGTCCATGTTCACTTTCATTCACATGGTGTGGCCAGCTTGTGATTGAGATTTTGTTTTCCTGTATATCTATTTGAAACTGCTTCATGCAATCTATTTCTTTCCTATATTGCTCATACAAGGATTCCATTCTTTTTCTCTTCTCCTCTATTATTTTATCAATATCTTCTTTAGAATCATTTATTAAGCCTTTCATTATACTTATCCTTTCTTTCTCTATTCCAGAGTTTATTTCTTTTTTTTTAATTCTTATTTATTTTCTTGTTTCAGAACCTTTATTTGTTTATTCACTCATTCTTATGGCTGGCTCAGCCCGCCCCAAGGGCAGGGCTGGCACAGCATGTGGTGCTGGGGATCGAACCGCGGTCCCTGAAGCCGCCCAAGCTTTCCCAAGCAGGCGCTTTAAACCACTGAGCCATCTCGCCGGGCCCCCAGAGTTTATTTCTAATCTAATTTCTCTCTACTTTTCTTCAGTTTTTCCTTTACTTCCAATTCTATTAATTCAATTATTTCTTTTTTTTTTTTTTTTACTTCAGAGTTCATTTCTCATTTGATTTCCTCTATGTGTTTCTGCATTTTTTTTTTTCTTTACTTCAGATGCTATTAATTCAGAGATTTCAGCTGTGTGATTCCCATTTTTTTCTGTGCTAGTGCCTCCTGCATGTTTTTGGATGGGCTAGTGGCATGAGATTTCATGTTGCTCCTTCTCTTTCTCATTTTTAATAGTCCTGTCCTCTGATGTTTGGTATAGATCTTTGATGAAGTTATGCCATTATTGCCTACTGAAATTATGGTGCAGATCTACCAACTTTGATCTTGTCAAGATGGGCCTGGCTGTGTCTGGCTGCTGTGCTCAGCTTCTTCCTGATGAAGCCGGTGGAAGCAAAACTGTTGTGCTCCTCACGCAAGACATTCAGATCCTGGATTATCTCATGGGTTCTCACCCTGAGACTCTCTGCAGTGAATTTTGCTGTAGGGTTCTACAGCAGATGCCGCGTCTGTGGTCTGGATGGGAAAGTTTCGATCTCATAGGAGGGCAGGCCAATAGTTCCTACCTAGATTGACGCTGGTCATGGTGCCTGGGAGATGAAGAAGCTCCTCTGGCATGGAGGTGTAGGCCAGGAGTTCTTAACCTAGGTGCAAGCTGGTCCCAGGTTCTGGGTGATGAAGTTCTTGTGGCATGGTCAAGCAGGCCAAAAATTTCTACCTAGATGTACACCAGTCCTGGGATCTTGGCAAGGAAGAAGTTTTTGCAGATATTTTGAAGATGAATATATGCTCATTTCACGTTAATATGCAAAAATTCAAGCAAAATGGAAGTTTAAAGAAAGGCACCTCACAACTTCTTTATTAAGATGACCAAACTTCTGAAAGCTAACCATAATGAAAGCATCAGTGAGGAATTTTTCCAATCAGCCAGAAATGTACATTGAGAAATAATTGCACCA
>PVJA010008084.1:20996-66069 GCA_004027025.1 Myocastor coypus
TTTTTTTTTTTTTTTTTTTTTTTTTTTTTTTTTTTTTTTTTTTTTTTTTTTTTTTTTTTTTTTTTTTTTTTTTTTGTCTTTTTGAGACAGGGTCTCGCTATGCAGTTCAGGCTGGCCTTGAGCTCACTTTTGTAGCCCAGGCTGGTCTCGAACTCACACCAATCCTCCTGCCTCAGCCTCCCAAGTGCTGGGATTACAGACGTGAGCCACCACGCCCGGCCACAATGGCCTTTTTATATGTGCTGTTTTATCTTATACATAATTCATATCCACTAGAAAATTATAAAAAATCAGGGAAACTAATTAATGAAAATATATTGTGCGCTTATTTGTACTTTCACATATATCTTAATATTCTCAATCAATTCAAATCGTTTCTCTATTACAGTCACTTACACTTGCAGGAAGAGCCTGATGCTGCTTTGTGCCAAATCCAGTGAAGAATGTGCATGAGAACACATTTTTATATTTTTATGGGCCTGCTTCACTGTTGAAGGCACTTGATACCTGTACTCCCTCTGTATGTGATCTTATGGACAGAAAACAGTTTTTTTTTTTAACACTTTTTCAGAAATTGATGACATGAATGTATCCCTTGAAAGAGGGAATACTCTAAGGGGCATTAATGGCAACCTGTATTCTGACCATAGTAATTGTTTTATAGTTCAGTCATTTATAGTATAATAGGTAGTACCTTATATGCTTTTTGTTTTCTATTACGTGCCTCCAGACACAAGGTAAATGATGATTGATCTCTTTGTTTTTCAAAAACAGTTTACTATGGAGACAATTATGTATCAGTATTCCCCCACCATATATGTCATGATGTATATATTGAATTTTATTTTTTCTAAATGAATATTTACCAACAAGGCTTTTGATTTACATTCAAAAAGAAATGTGAGCCCATTTCTATCAGGATCACAATACCATACATTTTTTTTTTTTCTGTTGGTTTTAGCCTATGGAAGCCAATAAAATACTGACTTAGCCTCCCACGCTTTTTATGATCTTCTAAATGCTGAATCCTGTGTCACTGTTTGGTTTCTATCCTTCCTTCGCAGGCTAGGCAAGTTTACAATTTTTGAGTTTCTCTAAGCATCAAGGCTCTCCAGATACCTTGGTTCTTCAGTTGTACATGTGATGGGTAAAAAGGAACCACTCATTTACAAGATAAGTCCCTGGTACTTCATTTCAGAGCTACTAAAACAAAGCAATTTTAATAAGATCTCTAGGTCATTACTAGATATTTGTGTTTTAGAGGCACAGATACAGATCACCTATACCTGTTTTCCATTGAAAAACTTGTCTATTATTTCCGTAGCTATTCTCGCATTTGACTACTAGTACTGTTCATCAATTTTCATCTTAAAGTGGAGAAGCTAGGTTTTTATCTAATCTTGACATAGAGCTTTTACAAAGAGTATTGCCATATTCATAGTCAGCTTCTGCAGGGAAGTTGTACCTTGTTTGCTTAACACTTGTTTTGATTAGCTCAGACAGATCAATACCAATCAAAGCCCTCACAAGAGCAGTTTAGATATAAACTATTTTCTATAATAAATTTCAAATAATATTGAGTTAAAGACCAAACTTAGGTGGTAAAATGAAAACATTTATGATAATTTGATGTTTATGACTCCAGAAGTCTGTAATGTCTGGGGAAATCCTGGACTTCTTGATCATGTCCACATTCACTGTGCCCAGTAGAATAGCGTCTCTTTATCCTTCAGGGAATGTTCTGCTCTTAGGGGAGTTTGTTTCACTTTTACACTCCTTCCACTTTTGGAAAATACAGAGTTGTACAACTGATTGAGGCTATGCTCAGTGAAGACATTTTATATAAACACTATACTGAGCCCAGAGGATGAAAATAATAGTTATGGGCAATGCCAAATTACTGTACTATTCTGTTTTCATAAAAAGGATACTTTTCATGGATCTCCTTCTCTTTTAAGGTATGAGTAAGCCAACAATGTTTTCATTAAAAGGTATTTTTACAAAATTTTAAAACAGTGCTTAGTTTTAATCATTTAGGCAGTTGTATAAGATGCAAAAATACCCAGAATGAAAATGGATTGTAATGTATTACTTTCTTATTTTATCTGTGTGGAAAACTTGATTAAATGATGCTATGAGATTAATTTTTTTTCTGTTACTGAAATCAGGTGGTGATTTTAAACTTTAAATAGTGAAAACTTAGGTTTATGTACGTCTCACATAAATATTCTTCCAAAGGACTATTTCTGATAAAGATGAAAAAGTCCAGTGTGTTTTATCATCCATAATTCTCATTAAGCAATTTTAGGATCTCATTTGAATATTAGAAATGGTCTTTAATCTATATCTGGTGCGGTTTTATTGTTCTATGCATACTTAAAATATGCCTTGAATGCTCTTCCACTGATCTTTCTAGGATTTATGGGTTAAACAGTGCTTGAACACAAAGTGATAACATTCATTCATGTAGTGATTTAGTTTTTCCCTGAAAGATTTTCGTGCTCATTGTCTCATACTTGATTTTTTGTATGCATATTTGCCTACACTGATGCATTGTTATTTTCTTTGTCTTGTTATCTTTCACCTACACCATATTTACTTTTTCCTTCTCTTTTTTTTCTCTATTCATTATTGTCCTCTCTCCTATAAAAATTTTATTGAAGTGTTCTATAAGACCAATGGGTTACACTTAGTTACACACAAGGAAAAACACCGGTCATTTTTCATGACTTTTAGTATCTCTGACATTCTCTTTGTTGATATGCTGCTTGTTTAAAAAGTACTTTCAACTTTTCCCATCTTAACTTTATTAAATAGAGGAAATTGCTTTTAATAAAGTCACTAAAATTTCATTTCTACAATCAAAAAACTTTATTAAATCCATGTCCCATTAGAACTTTTGCTCTGTATTGTGTATTATTCTTACTTTGCAAGTTAATGGTCTACCTCTTTTTCTCCATATCCTAAACAATCTCCTCATTTATCTATTTGGGGATCACTGTGCACATGGAATTTTTAAAAAATTTTTATCTATTGTCTCTCTCTGTTCAGTCTAATGTTTTGGGTGCCAATAATAATTGAGTTTCTTTTTTTAAAACTGAGCAGTAGAGGGATTTATTTATTTATTTATTTATTTATTTATTTATTTATTTATTTATTTTTTGTGGTATGGGAGATTGAACTTGGGACTCTGCACTCTCCAGGCAGGTGCTTATTCTACTGAGTTATCTCCTCAACCCAACAGCTGGGTTTCTTAAATAAAATTTACTCACAGTAAAATTTAGTAGAGATGTTATAGTTATATGTCTTAAAAAGGGCAAGAAGAAAACACGATGTCCAGTACGCCACCAAATTATGACCCAACATTATCTTAATAAAATTTCTTATCACTGTTGTTGGTCTTAGATATCACAATTCGCAGTAATGTTGTTAATACTGTGGAGATGGGTTGCATTTGCTTGAATCTTGATATTATTGCTTTGGGTATCTTTTCTCTTTTGTCTCTGCACATTTCTCCATATTAGAAATTTTGTATATATGCATTTAAATGTGTGAATCGAGACGATGTGCCCTTCCTCTGGGTGAGAGGGCCATGAGAAAGCAAGTTCTTCTTTTATGGGTACTCAAATTAGTGGTGGCCAATGCCAGACTAAAACATTTCATGTCTAGAACGAATTCCAGAGGTGACCCTCTAATCAATGACATCTGTTTACAACATAATATGCAATATTTTTAATATAACTTCTTCAATGTTTTATTCTTATGTCTTTTGTTTTTGTATATCTTTGATATATACATTACCCATAATGTACCTTCGACCACTCCAATAATGCACATGTTATTTCTGTTTTTTTTTCCAAAGAATAGAGAGTAGTAAAAAAAATGGATTAGAAATGATGCAAAATTTCACAAAATAAAGTAATAAGAATTCAACAATGGTTATTGTGTTGTATAATTAATTGTTTAAACAAGTTATCAGAAATTAAAAATAAGTATTAAGCTGTAACTTCTGTCAATAGAACAGCAGAAATCAGCTATATAATTATCTAACCACTCTTGTATATATACATAAATATATAATTTTCCCTATTTTCTTTCTTTGTACTTCCTAAATTGTTCCTTCCCTTGAACAGATTATTCCCCTTACACAGAATGTCTTGTATTTTTCAGATTTAATTAATCTTTCAGGTTCATAAACTAGTGAGACAATGACACTTAAACCTGCACATATTATTTCTTCTGTAGGCATGTTTAACAAAACACTCTCACCACAATTTTCATAAACTGTATTTCATACTTTCAAGGTTGCTGGTCACTTACCCGGACACCAAATGATATCTCTGTCCTTCACTAGCCAAGTTTTAATATCTATAATGTAACCTGTCATAATTGTTGCCAATTCTCGTATAAATGGGCTGGCCTGATAGCTCTCAGCAAGGCTAAAGTACCTGCTTAGGCAGAGCATAACAGCTGGGTTTTGATCCACAGCGTTCTGTGCCAATCCTGCTTGCAGGGCGCACTGAGAAGGCAACTGAGACTGAGCATAGAGGTGCAAGCCCATAATCCCAGTGTTTGGAAGGCTGAAAACAAGAGAATCACTTTGAGTCATGTCTACATAGTACTACGTATACCCTGTAGACCCTGTTCTAAATACAGAAAATAATTTTTTTTGCAACAAATACCACATCATAGCTAGAGTAGGCATAATAGTTATGTTTATGTCATTAGAGGGGCATCTTGCAACTGTAATTCTTGACTAATTCTTAAACTTTTCACTCTATTTCTTATGTAATATCTCATATAGTATCCTACATACAATCGGCTACCATAGCCCATAATACAGTTTTTTTTTAAAATTTTTTTATTTTTTTCCATAATACAGTTTTATAAGGACGGGTGCAATTGCTTATTTATTATCTTTAAGTCTCTATAGGCATTTTGTGTATGTCTAAATATTTAAATTGAAGAAAATTTATTACATTTCATATGTTAACATATTTAACATAAGTTTGCTACTTGACAAAATGCAAATTCTTTCACATGACATTCAATTCATATTTTATTATTGGAAATTTTAATAGCTTTATTCTTGATTCTGGAGATGTGTAGAACAGTTTTTCTACTACATTCAATAGTTTCCAATAAATTTATGATAATCTTAGCATCTCTTTCACTGCACATCCTATTCTTGAGCACATTTTTATGAATTAATATTAATGTTTCTTTCCTATGTCATGCTAGCTTATTTCTTCTATTACAGTATGATATATTCTAGAAATACATTTTATTATTGTATAAAGGTGATTTTATTGAAATTTTTATTTTGTAATATTCAAGTTATAAATTCTTACAAATCTCAAAATTTTAAAAACTACATTTCATTTCAGGGCACATCCAGCAAGGAGACATAGAAATGAAAAATGCAACATTGTGGACAGAATTTACCCTCACAGGACTCCCATATCAACCAGAATGGCAAATCCCTTTGTTCCTGATGTTCCTGGCAATGTACTTTATCACCATTGTGGGAAATGTGGGTCTCATTACTCTCATCAGGAAGGATGCTTACCTTCACATACCCATGTATTATTTTCTTGGGAATTTAGCCTTTGTAGATGCTTGGCTTTCATCTACTGTGACCCCGAAGATGCTGGCTAACTTATTTGAGAAACATAAGGTGATATCTTTCAATGAATGCATGATACAGTTTTTCTCCTTTGTAGCCAGTGCAACCACAGAATGTTTCCTCTTGGCAGCAATGGCTTATGATCGCTATGTAGCCATATGCAAACCTTTACTTTACTCAATGATTATGACCACTGGATGTTGCATCCAGCTGTTAGTGTTATCATTTTTAGGTGGCCTTCTTCATGCTGTAATTCATGAAAGTTTTCTATTCAGATTAACCTTCTGTAATTCCCACATCATACATCATTTTTATTGTGATGTCATACCATTGATAAAGATTTCCTGTACGGATCCTTCTCTTAATTATCTAATGGTTTTCATTTTCTCTGGTTCAATACAAGTATTTACCATAGTTACTATTCTTTCTTCTTATACATTTATTCTCATTACAATTCTAAAAAAGAAGTCTGAGAAGGGTGCAAGCAAAGCCTTCTCCACCTGTGGAGCCCATCTCCTGTCTGTGTCTCTATACTACGTCCCTCTACTCTTCATGTATGTGCATCCTGCATTTTCAAAAGCAGATGATCAGGATATGATCTTCTCTCTGTTTTATACAATAATAATCCCTGTGCTAAATCCATTAATATACAGCTTGAGAAACAAGCAAGTCATAAATTCACTGAGAAAGATGTTACGGAAAACATCTTAGGCCACATTAATATCTATTCTCATCATTAAAACACATTTTAAAGAAAATTTGAGTGCTTTGAATAGTGTTCAAAGATAGCTTTAGTCATAGTTGTATAATGATGATGAAATCATTGTTTTTGTACTCTGTTCACTCCTTAAAATATTTGCATTGTTTATTCATAAATAATTGTTACATATAGTTC
This sequence comes from Myocastor coypus, assembly GCA_004027025.1. Classification (NCBI taxonomy): domain Eukaryota; kingdom Metazoa; phylum Chordata; class Mammalia; order Rodentia; family Myocastoridae; genus Myocastor; species Myocastor coypus. The sequence continues at coordinate 27,518 of PVJA010008084.1, forward strand.
ATGCCATTGAAGAAAATTTAAAGGTGAAAACAAGTGAAATGATTTTCTGATTGTCTTCTTCCAACATAAACATCTGAGAATGAGACAGATTTTCTTTTCAAATGGAAGTGAGTACGATAAGTGTATAAAGATTTTATCTCAGTGTAATTTTGAAGTCAAATCAATTGTATGTCATTATCATGCAAATTTTCTCTTTCAGAGGAAAATTCAAGTATACTGCCTGCCCTGAAAAATATTGTCATTTGTTTGATCTTTTTGAAGTGAAAAGTTTCATTTCTTGGGAAATTTCAACCTTATATCACACAGAAATATGTGGAAAGCCTTTATCACAATCTTAAAAATGAGAAGGATTATAAACAGTGATGTTGGAGGAAACACTATGAAGACATTCTTGGTTCAGTGTCTTTTAGTAATTAAGAGAATTGTGTTATATTTCTTACTCTTGCCACTAATTTTAAATATTTTATAGATGTTTTTTATTTCTAAACAATGAGTCAATCTAAAAAGCCTCACTAATTTGATTGGATATTAAGTATGGGTGGACATACATAGAAAAGTGGCAGAATAGAAAGAAATGTTCTTATTCGTCCTTGAAAATGTAGAAGGAAGGTCATTGTCATTTAAAACATTTTGATTTGCCACACAGGGTACTTAAAATGTATGTTACCAATGTTTAAGTGGTGATAAAGTTGTGTGATGCAGAGTATATAACGGCTGCATTGGAAAGAAAAATCTTTAACTGTTAAATGTCTGTGTTTTATGTGTTCATTAAATGCGGTGTTTGATCAATCTTCAGGTACATATTTGCCATTGATTTTAAGGTAAGGAATTACATTCATTTCCCTAGTAATAACACTAAACCCCACCCCCCCTTTTTTTTACCAATACTTCTTTTTATGTGCTCAGAATTCTTTTTTTTTAATTTTATTAATTTTAATAAGAAAGAAATAGTAATGTGACATTTCAAAGCATGATAGTAGGACAGTCACAGTAATTAATGCAATGCATATTGCTGTCTTCATAGTAGTTGTTTGGAATACAACATACAGACATTATAACTTTTCTAAACACTATTAAAACAAGTATTTCTTCTCATTAAACTAAATGAAAGTAGTTGTATGTACAGTCCAACAGTCTATAAAAGTAGGGGTTTATAAGCACAGCTGGCAGTGTTGGAAGCTGTTGACTTGAGCTCTTCACGGCTCAGTATATTAAAATGGCTTTACTTTTCACACCTGGTATTTAAACTTCTCTGCTAGCTGGTTAAGACCAAGATAGGCAAGACATATATAAGAAAAAAATGTAACCTTTGTATCTGAGAAAGTCAGTCAAATACCCTCAGGATTTAACCTAAACTCATGTACAGCGTTTTGCAGAACTTTTTGTCAGTGTAGCCATCTGAATGAGTCTCAACAATTGGTTGGCCAATATGTTCTCTGTGAAGCCTGAGAGAATGTTTCTCTCTAGGTCACTCTCCTTATGCACACTATTCATTATTGATCCCTTTCCTCTGTGGCCCTAAATCTCCTTGAACATATAATTTAGGACATCACTGAGTTATAGCATGTTATAGTACAGGTTCTGTTATGTCCTTTTTCCTCACTGACCTAGCAGAGCTATGGCCAAAATATTGGCTATCCTTGTAGACTGTTTTTTCTCTAATTTTTGGTTTTCAAACTTAAGTTGTCAACCCTCCAGAAGAGAAGCTTAATGATACTATTACCCTATAACATAGACACTTGAGCTTAACATCACTGTCTTTCTGAAGATCAAATGTCTTACATTCAACATGGAATCGGTATTTTCCACTGATCATTTTTATTCTAATATATTCCTATAGAATGTGATAAAAATTACACATTTTAAAATAGAAAATTAGAAATTCAATCATGTACAAATTTTTGAAGATCAATCCTATGGCATTTTTCCATGTCTCTTATTCTTTATTACCCCCTTTTTAAAACAAAGCTTTACTTGAGAGAGAATATAGCAATAATTGATATCACATTAAAAGCAATACACATTTAAAAGACCAGAATAACAGGCATTCCAAGAATAATTTTAGTATTACACAATGTTCTCCTCAGTGTAGTTGCTTACTTCAAATATTTTAGCATATATAGGTAGTCAGGGTGAGAATTCTACTAGTGAGCAACTACTCTCTCTTAGTCAATGAGAAGCAATTTTTGTATCAATAATGATTTAAAAATTATGTCTTCATCACTTTCTCTAAGTAACTTCTTTGAAGACAACAATATGTCATGTATCAATTATTTAGAATGTACTACTAATGTGTTTTGAAACCATCACGTTGTTATTTTTATTAAGAGTAATAAAAAATAAAATAAAAAACACAAAATAAATGATGAATTTGAACCTGTCATATATAAGTGAATGTGTGTTGAACATATGCTCATAAGTGAAATAAGTCAGACAGGAATGTATAAATATGATATAGTCTCCCTAGTGTAAGAACTCAAACGATGAAATAAAAATGAAAATTATAACACAGCTAAATGGAAATCGTCAATTTCAGGCTTAAACAGAGATGAGACAGCAAGCAGAAAAGTTAGGAAACATCAGGAACAAAACCATGCAGTTCATTTTGCGGTGACCCCAAACCAAAAAATAATTTTGGTGGCTAATTCAAAGCTGTAATTTTGCTACAGTTATGATTCAGAATGTCTTTAGGCCATCCCTGTGTTTTGGTCATTCGACCCCCACCGGGGTCGCGACCCGCAGGTTGAGAACCGCTGGTTTAGACAATGATCATTATAGCTGAATAATATTCCTTTGTATAAAAATACCACATCTCTTTCAACCATTCTTCACATGATGGGCATTTTGGTATTTTCAAAGATTTAGCTATCACAAATTGTGCTGGTATAAACATAGGTACAAGAATATCAATATGACATTATGTTTTCTGTTTTTCTGGGAGAATTCCTAGTAGGGGGATAGCTGGATTGAATGGGATTTCCAGTTCTAGTTTTTTAAGGAGTGTCCACACTGCTTTCCATAATGGTTGCACCAGTCTACATTCCCACCAGCAGTGGAGAAGGGTTCCGTTTTCCTCACAACCTCTCCAGCATTTGTTGTTGGTTTATTTCTTTATGATAGCCATTCTTTCTGGCATGAGATGGTATCTAATTGTTGTTTTAGTTTGGATTTCATGAATGGCTAGTGATGTGGAGCATTTCTACATGTATTTATAGGCTTGTTGAATTTCTTTCTCTGAGAAGTGTGTGTTCATCTCAGATGCCCATTTCTGTATTGGGGTTTTGAATTATGGATCCAAATGTTTTTTAGTTGTTTACTAATTTTTCTAGATATAAGAGCTTTGTCTTAATATTTATGAGTTAAATATGTTTCAAAATTTGTGAGATGTCTTTTCACTCTGTTGACAATTTCTTTTGAGGTGCAAAACTCATTAGCCAGAGGAGGTCCCAGTATTTAATTGTTTCAAGTGATAAACTTGCATTTTGATCTTTGTCCTTGAACTGTTTGCCTAACCCAGTATCTTCAAGATTCCCTTGTACTTTCTATTCCAGGAGATTTAGTGTTTCTCTTTTAATATTTGCGTATTTCCTCTATTTCCATTTTAGTTTAGTACATGATAATAGATCTGGGTCAAGTACTAATTTTCCACATGTAGAGATCAAGTTTTTACAACACCATTTGCTAAAGAGGCTTTTTGCCTGTAAAGATATTTGCCCCTTTGTCAAAGATAAGGTGGCTATGTGTCTGTATTTGCTTCTGCATCATCTCCTGTTCTATGATCCAAAGGTTTATTTTTGCCAATACCATGCTGATTTTATCACTGTAGCTTTTTAGCATAGCTTTAGGTCAGAAATTGTGATGCCTCCTGCCTTATCTTTATTGCCCAGGTCTTTCTTTGCTATTTTAGATCTTTTCTGGTTCCACATAAATTTTATTTTCATGTCCATTTCCGTCTTTTTTTTTTTTTTTTTAGGGTCTCACCACTGTCATAGTGATCCTCCTGTTTGTACCTCCCAAGGGCTGGGATTACACAAGAACCACCACACCCAGTACTGCCGGCTCAGCGTGGTCTAGAGCGGGGCCGGCATAGCACGAGGGGCCAGGAACCGAACCCTGGCCCCTGCGCTTCCTCTAAGCAAGCGCTAAATCCGCTGAGCTATACCGCCGGCCCTAATCCACATAAATTTTAGAAATGATTTTTCCATGTCCTTGAAGTGTGTTGATGATATTTTGATAGGGATTGCATTAAGTGTTTTATAGCAATTTAGGGAGCATGGCAATCTTCACAATATTGGTTCTTGCTATCCAAGAGAATGTAATATCTTCTATTTTCTGAAATTTACTGTAATCACTTTTCATTGTACTGTAGTTTTCATTGAATACATTTTTACTTATTGAATTAGATTAATTTCTAAGTATTTAATTTTTTGTGGTTGCATTATGCAATGTTTCTCTAATTTCTCTCTCAGTGGGTTTGCTATCTGTGTAGAAGAATGCTATCAACTTGTATTTGTTGACTTTGTAATCTGATATGCTACTGAATTTGCCTATCAATTCTAGTAGCTTCCTGGTGGAGTTTTTTGAGTCTTCCAATTAGAATATTGTCATCTGCCAATAATGATAATTTATCTTTTTGTTTACCTATTTTTATTTCTCTCTCTTAATGGCTGTGGCTACTGTATCCAGATCTATACTGAATAAGAGTGGTATAGGACACTATGTCCTGATGATATAGGACATCACTGTCTTGTATAAATTCTGAGAGTAATATATTTCAGGTTTCCCCATTTAAATTATGTTAGTCATTGGATTGTCATAGATGACAGACTGAGATAGAGGCCATCTACTCCAATTTCTTGTAGGATTTTGAGCATGAATGAGTGTTTTAATTTGTCAAAAGTGTTTTCTGTATTAATTTCAGATGATCGTGTGGTTTCTGGATTTGGTTCTATTGATATAGTGAATTATACTTATAGATTTGCATATGTTGAGCCATCCTAGTATTTGGGGGATGAATCATATCTGTCATGGTGTATAATCTTCTTAATTATTTGCTGTATTCCATGTGCTAGGATTTTATTCAGGACTTTTGCATCTATGTTCATGAGAGTGATTGGCTTGTAGTTCTCTTTTTTAGTTGTATCTTTCTCTGGTTTTGTTATCAGCATAATACTGGCTTTGAGGAATGATTTTGGCAGGATTGTACCCTTTTCAACTTCATCAAAGATTTTGAGTAGAATTGGGATTATATCTTATGTGAATTTCTTGTAGAATTCAGTTCAAATATACGAGGACATGGACTTTGTTGGTAGATTTCCTTTTACTACATTTCTTTATTTCATTGGTTGTTATTGGCTTACTGAGAGTTCCTATATCTTTCTGATTCAGTTTAGATAAATTATATCTTTCTAGGAATCTGTTCATTTCATCTGTGCCTTCAACTCTGTGAGAGTAAAAATTCTCAAAATAGCTGTTAATGATCTTCTGAATCTCCTCTGTATCTGTGTTAATTTCTTCCTTTTCATTCCTGATTCCTCAAATTTGAGATTTTTCTTTGCTCTTTTTGATGAGGTTAGCTAGGTTCTTATCAATTTTGCTTAGTCTTTCAATGGACCAGCTTTGTGATTCCTTAATTCTTTGTATTGTTTTCTTCATCTTGATTAATTTGATTTCTATTCAAATCTTAATAATTTCCTCCCATTTTTGGGTTTGATTTGCTCTTCCTTTTCTAGGTTATCTAATTGCAGAATTAGAGTTATTACTTGTTCCTGTTCTGTTTTCTTAATGTGTGAGTTCACAGCTATACATTTTCCGCCAACAATTGCTTTCATAGCGTCCCATGAAATCCGATAATATTTGTCTGAATATTAAATTGTAGATATTATTCACTTTTTGTTTAATTTCATCTGTAACCCATTGGTTACTGAGGATGGTGTTGTTTAATTTCCATGTATTTCGAGTTTTTTGTGATTACTTTCTTCATTTATTTCCATTTTCAATGCACTGTAGTCAGATACCATGCGTGGGATAATTTCTGTTTTATTGTGCATATTTAAGCATGACCTAAGGACCAGTACGTGATCTATTTTAGAAAATGTCTCATGTGCAACTTAAAAATCTGAATATTCAGAAGTAGCTTGGTGGAACACTCTGTATAAATCTACTAAGTCCTGCTGTTTTGAGTTCTGGTTCAGTTCTGCTATTTTTTTGCTTTTCTTTTTTTTTTTTTTTGTCTGCTTGACCTTTCCTTTGTGATAAAGCAGTGTTAAGGTTTTAAGATTGCTGTATTGAATATTGGAATTTTCATGTCCATTGAGATTTGTCTTATATAGCCTGGTGCTCCCGTGTTGTTTGTGTACATATTTATGAGCATTACCTCTTCAACTTGAATTTTTCCCTGTCCAGTATGTAGTGGACTTCTTTATTTTGTTTGATCAATCTTAGTTTGTATTTCAGACTATCTGTAAATAGAATTGCTCCCCACCTTTCTTTCAGAGGTTCTGTACACAGAGTATTGTTTTCCATCTTTTGACTTTCAGCATACGAATTTCTTTATCAGTTAAGTGTGTTTCTTTTTTTTCCTTTCCTCTCTCTCTCTCTCTCTCTCTCTCTCTCTCTCTCTCTCTCTCTCTCTCTCTCTCCTCTCTCTCTCTCTCTCTTTCTTTTGCGGGACTAGGGATTGAACTCAGGCCCTTGTGGTTGCCAGGGAAGCGCTTATTCTACTGAGCTATTTCCCCGACCTCTAGTGTGTTTATTCTATATAGCACATTATTGGACTTTGCTTCCTAATCCAGTGTTCAAATCTATTTCTTTTCTTTTAAGAATTAAGTCCATTTACTGTTGAGAGCTACAGAAAGCCAGGAAATTGATCAATTGTGTGTAGATGTGACTAGGTTTCAGTGTCTAAAGGAAACATGCTACCTCAGGGCTGAGAAAAACATCCTGTCTGGTTCACGCCAGCTATTAGTCGTTAGGCAACCTTGTGTCATGTGATGCAGGCTTTGCAAAAGTATAAATAAAGGATTGCTTTTGTGTGCATTGAGTTAGTCTTGCCTATCAGGCAGACTGGTGACCGCATAGCCCAGCTATTGGTCTTCTTTTCAATTTTTCTCATTCCTACCACTGCTGTCTCCTTGTGCTTGAACAGTTTGCCGTAAGACCAACAGATCCCTACAATTTACATTGTTATAACTGAAATGTACTGACTTATGATTGTCACATTATTTACCTACTATTGTTTATCTCTTTTTGTCCTGTATTTAATTGGCTGCCTTATTTGGTGGGTTCATTCTATTCTCATTCATGGTGTTCAGGTCATTTTGGTCCTTCTCTAAATAACTTTTAGTAGTTTGTGTAGGATTGGCCTTGATATCTTTTAATTCTTTAGTTGCTATTTGCCAAGGAAGTATTTCATTTCCCCCTCATACTTGAAAGAGAGTTTTGTGGGGTATAGCAATATGAGCTGGAATTTGTTTTCATCGAGGAATTTAAACACTCTGCTCCCTGCTCTTCTTGACTTCATGGTTTGTGAAGAGAAATCTGCCATTATACTGATGTGTTTTCCTTTAAATGTGATCTGTTTCTTTTCTCTAGTGGTTTTAGTATATTATTCTTCTCCTGGATTTATGGGATCTTGAGTATTATATGTCTGGTTGAACCTTTAGTTGGGTTGATGTTATTAGGAGTTCTCTGTCCTTCAGCTCCTTGAATACCAGGTTGTTTTCTCATATACAGGAAGTTTTCTGCTATTACTTCTGCTAATATTCTTTTTATATCATCTGTATTGACTTCTTTCTCACTGAATCTTATTAGTCTCACGTTGTTCATCTTTGCGTCACCTTGCAGATTTTGAATCATTTCATCCTGTGTCCTAGTTGTTTTCAGGGGATTTTTTTTTTTAACTTTTTCACTAGCTGCAACTGTGTCTTCAAGATCTGAAACTCTATCTTCACTTTTGTTCATATGGTGTTGCCAGCTTGTGATTGAGATTTTATTTTCTTGTACATCTGTTTGAAAGTGTTTCGTGTGATCTATTTCTTTCCTGTATTGCTCCATCAGGGAATCCATTCTATTCTTCTCTAATTTTTTTATCAATGTCTTCTTTAGTAGTACTGAAGTTTCTCATTATAGTTATCCTTTCTCTTTCTAGTTCAGAGATTATTTCTGCTCTCTTCTCCTCTCTACCTTTCTATAGTTGTTCCCCTACTTTAGATGTTATTAATTTAGAGATATCTTTTGTAACTTCAGAGGATTTTTTAGATATGGTTTCCTCTATACGTTTCTACTGTTGTTTTTCCACTTCAGAGTCTATTAATGCATTTGTCATTGTGACTCTGTTATATTGCATCCAACATACTTTCAATTGTTTTATCTTAACTATACTACATGATAAAATTGCTTTCAATAAAGTCACTAAAATTTTCTGAAGTTTTCTAATCAAAGAACTGTTGATTCCTCATCCTAGAGGAACATTGACTTTGTTATTTCATACTATACTTTACTGTGCTATTCTTCTTCATCTTTCCTTATGTTCCATAAGATCAAGATTTTTTTTTTCCATTTCTGTCAAGAACTCTATTGGAATTTTGATGGAGATTGCATAATATTTGAGTTACATGACATTTTAATTCATTCAACACATAAATCTAGGGTTACTTTCCACCTTTTTTGTCATCTTCTGAATCTCTTGATGCCAGCGGAGTGTGTAATAAAAACAGAATCTCTCACGTATTTTGTATTTTTAACTGTAGAGTTAATCTATTTTTCAAGTTAAAATTAATCATAAATATTTAATTTTCATACTATATAAATAATATTTATTTTCATAATTTCTTTCTTAGTATGTTTTTATTTATCACAGTAATCCTAAGTCAGTCTTCCCAGTTCAGGTATTACAGGCATACACCTACATGCCTAATTTTTTCTGGTTTTGTTTTGTAGTAGGGATTGGTCTGAGGATCATGTGTTTGCCAGGCAGGCGCTTAAGCCACTGAGCTATCACCCAGGCAGCATGCCTAGTTTTGGCTTACAGTACCAAAAATGGAATCCTGGTCCTTGCACTTCCATGCTGCAGCTTAGACTGCTGACCTATCTCTCCAGTCAGCAACTTTGTTACTGGTATATAAAACTTTTTATGTTTGCTTATTTCACATTCTGTGATATTACTGAATTCATTAATTTCTTTTGGAAAATTATGTTTCAGTACATGGGATATTAGGTCATCTGTAATATAGACAAATTTACTTTCTCCTAGCAAGTTTGGATGATAATTACTTTTTATCTTGCCTATTGCTTTGGCTATGCATGAATAGCTGTGTTGAGGGCAGTTATTCATCTTTTATTCACCACACTGAAGACAGCTCTTTCAGTGCTTCCCAGTTTAGTACTGGGTTGAATATGGGATTGTTATACAGTTACCCTTCACTGTGATGAGCTATGCTTTTTCTGACAGAAATTTATAGGAATTTTCACATAAAGAAATGGAAGACTTAAATAAGTAATTGTTCTGCATCAATTAGAAAAAATGTTTTTTCTTGGCTTTCCTTCATTTGGTGTGGTGAATTAGATTTACTAATTTTCTTATAGCAAGCAGTCCATATGTAGTTTAAATATATTTCCCTTGGTCCTCTAGATGTGTGCTGCTTCTAATGTAATTTCAGTTACTGCTATACTCTCTCTCGAGTAAAAAATTGATTTACAAGAATACAAAAAAGGGTATTAAATGAGAGTAAGAGACTAGGATAAATGCCATAGGATTGACCAGCTACAATTTTGTATATACTTAGATTCCTGAATGGGTAAAAATGTTTAACTGCTTTTATCACATTGTATAGAGATTTATCAGAATATCAATATTTGATAGAAAATACCAAATCCAAGTTAAGTCTGAGATGCTACATACTCAGAAAGTCAGTGATGTTATGCTCAAGTACCTATGTTATAGAGTAATAGTATCATTAAGCTTCTCTTATGGAGGGTTAAGAACGTAAGTTTACAGACCAAAAAGTAGATGAAAAGAAGGGCTACAAGGATAGCCAATATTTTGACTCTACCCTTCAAAGTCAGTAAGGACTCAAGACATAAGAGAATCTGTGCTATAATATTCTATAACTCAGTGATTTTCAAAATTTTCTGTTCAAGGAGACTATGGGGCTACAGAACAAAGAGATTGAAGATATATAGTGTGCCTAAGGAGAATCACCTAAAGAGAAAACATTCTTTCAGGCTTTCACAGAGAGCAAACTGGTCAAGCAATAGCCATGACTAATCCAGGTGGCTGACACCAGCAACAGTTCTACAAAACACTGTACATGGTTACAAAGTACATCCTGAGGGGATTCGACTGACCTTGGGATATACAAAAGTTACATGTTTTGCTATACGGGTCTTACTTAAACTTGCCTTCCACCACCCAGCAGAAAAGTTTAACCACAAGGCATAAAACAGATAGCTAGATTACAATGCTGAGCTGTAAAAGCCTTAAATCAACAGCTTCCAACATTGCCAGTTTTACCAATAACCCACTGCAATTATCGAACATTGGATTATGTGTACAACTACTTTCTCTTAGTTCAGTGAGAAAAAAAATTTTCATACCAACAACGATTACAAAATTTATTACAGCTACATCTTGTGCTCTGTATAACTAATAGGAGGACAATATGCATTGTATCAAATATTGGAAATGTACTTCTAACGTGTTTTGAAACTGTCACATTGTTATTTTCTTTTTTTAAAAGAATATTTATTTATTTATTTATCTTGTTTCAGAACTCTCTTTTGTTTGTTTGTTTGTTTGTTTGTTTATTTATTTATTTATTTTTATGGCCGGCTCAGCCTGCTGTGAGGGCAGGCGCAGCATGTGGTGCCAGGGATCGAACCGTGGTCCCTGCAGCTCCCTAAGCTTTCCTAAGCAGGCGCCTTAGACCACTGAGCCATCCTGCCCGGCCCATGTTATTTTCTTCTTAAATATAATAAAAATAGGAATTAAAAAATTCTCCTTGATCACCATGTATGATCATTGTCTGTGCTCTTGGATTCATCTTCCTAGCAGTATTTAGAATTTTTACATCAGAGCTCAGGAAGGACATGATTAAGCAGCTTCACTTTTTTATTATATTCTGATCTCTTTCGGTATCAGTGTAAATGTTGCATCTTAGAGTGATTGTAGAAGGGAATCCAGCCCTTCAGTATTAAGTAGTATTTGAAGGTTATTGGCCCAGGCTTTTCACTGGATGTTTTATAATGCTTGTATAAGAGGCCAGATGATACTCAACTTTTAAGATTTAGATGTAAAATATGCTTGTAGTCTCACAGTGAAAAGTTGGAGCTGGTCAAAAGGGATGAGTTACTGAGGTCTTGATGTGGAAGTATCCACACTGTCATCCTGTCTCCTGCCTCCTCTCTCTGATTGTATTTTTTTTGGGGGGGGGGAGGGAGGAGCAGAAAGTATGTATTTAGAACTAGACAGCAGGACTTGGTTCAGATCCAAATTTTGTTGGTAGCATCCAATGTTGGTAACATCATAATTGGGAGCCGGTCAAACATATGCCATCTTACTTCCATCACACCTGATTAGAGTATGGACCTTGGGAACATCAATGTCATAGAGCTTCTTTACACCTTGTTTGATTTGATTGTTTTTGGATTTGACACACATAATGGACAGGAGATTTTTGCTGTCCTTTATTTTTCCATGGCTGACTCTGGTCAGGAGAACTTGAGGATGGCATAGTGGTAATGCTTGTTTTGCCTGGGGGTGTCCTTTGGAAGTACTTGGACTACCTCCAGAGTTGCAGTGTCTTAGGACAGCAGAAGGTAAGTGATGTTCATCTCTTCTTTTTGTGACTGTGGATGCCATTCACCATAGCCTTCTTGACCTTCAAAGCTTTTCCTTTGGCTTCAGCTTTGGGAGGGACAGGGGCTTCCTTTCGTTGCCTTTTGTTCAACGCTGGTAAAAAGTCTCTAATCTTGAGATGAATTATTACCTTCTACCGTGGCTTTCCATCATGTGTTTCAGCCTTAGAGTCACTCAAATTTGGACTGAACAAAGGGGAAAATCTGAGGTAAATTAATTTCTCTACAGGTTTAGATAAACTTGAACAGTTTATCTATGTAAACAGTTCACTCTCTTAAACGTGTGGCTGTTGAGTATCGTGTCCCCAAAACAAGAAATTGACTAATGCGTAATTCCCTTTTTGTGAAAGATTTCTGATGAAATTATTATTGCTGCTCACTGGCCTAGTTTGGTTTTGTATGCATTCAAGGTACAATACTAGTTGGTTTTCTGTGTCTTAAAATTTATTAATTCTATGGTTTAAAATTTATTGACATGTAATTTTTATTTTTATTATTTATTTATTTATTTATTTATTTATTTATTTATTTATTTATTTTTTTGGAGACAGGGTCCCGCTATGCAGTTGAGGCTGGTCTCGAGCTCGCACCAATCCTCCTGCCTCAGCCTCCTGAGTGCTGGGATTACAAGCGTGAGCCCAGCTCACGCCCAGCTTGACATGTAATTTTTTAAAATACTATTCTTTTAATCTTTCCAGATCTTTTTTATGGCTGACTCTGTGGCTCCTTCTCTTGCCCATGTATAAGGTAAATAGTCTCAGGCCAGCTAAGCATTCCTTGGAGAGAGTACTTCCACAGCCCCTCACCATCACTGGAGCTTGGTGGAACTGTGACAGCTTCTCCCACCAATACTGTCACTGTAGATCTGCTGACCTTCGCTGCTTGTCTCACTGGTAGCTTGGGCAATGATAAGACTTATCCTGCAGCACCCTCATTATTGAGAGGCCCTTGTGGAGTTTTGGCCTGCCCTCTAATTCACTGGATTATACTTGAGGTGTGACTTGCTCCTGTTTCAGGAAATCAGATTAACAATAATCTCTCAGGTGGAAAAAGAAGTGACCATCATGTAAGAGTTGCTCAGTGCATCTGAAGAGGACATCAATTAAAAAAACACAGGATAGAGAAAAATGAGTAAAAGATTGAATGAAATATACAAGAAAGAACTGCAATGCAAGAAAGAGATTGAAACAGATATTCAAGATGTTAAGAAATCTTGATTTTGAGAAATCAGGAAATAACACAACAGCTTCAGATGATGAAAAAAAATAATGTAAAACTTATAGAGATTAACAGAATAGCTGGATATAACACAAAAGACATATAAAGAGTGTTGGAAGAAATAAAAGCAGAAATTTTCCAAGCATGGTAAAAGAATCTGATAAACAGTTATTTGGAGCATATAGAAATCCAGCTAGCCATAATGAAAACAAATGTTTACCCAGACATAATAATCAAGATTCTAGAAATTGAAAAAAGTAAAGAATATTAAAAATTGCTAGAGAAAAGAAACAGATAATGTATAATGGAAAGCCTATCAGAATCATGACAATTTTTTTTTTAACACAGACCATTAAGCCCAGAGCTTGGAGTAAAATATTTGGGATTCTGAAAGAAAATAACTTTCAACCCATACTGATATGTTCTGCAATATTATAAAATTTAATAGAAAGATGGATACATCCATGACAAGGAACCCCTTAAGAAATTTATGACACCAAATCATCCCTACAAAAACTGATAGATATTTAAGGAAAAGGGAGAAATGATCACAACTTCAAGCGCAACAAGAGAAGAACCACCAAGCAGAATAGGCAATTAAATAGAAAGAAGTAGAATTCTTATGCTAAGAAAATAGCATCTCAATGATAAGCAAATACATATCAATGTAAACCTCCTCAATTTACCAATCAAAATCAGCAGACTGGCAGAGTGAATCAAGAAACATCCAATGATATGCTGTAAACAGGAACCACATTTAACCCAAAAAACACTTAATAGATTGAAGGTCAAAGCATGGAAAATAGCATTTCACGTGAAAAGAACCCAGAAAAAGAATCATGTAGCAGTTCTGGTTGCTGACAATGTCAACTTCACACCAAGAGTGATCAAAAGTGATAAAGAAGATGATTACATACTTGTAGGAGAAAAACTGAAAGAGAATGTGGTGTTATCAAAACATACTGCAAACACACTGGAAATTATTGACAAAACAAATAGTAAAAACTCTATAAACAAGTGGAAACTACATAATGTTCTTCTGCACTATCAATATGTCATCGATGAAAGTAAAAAAGAAATTAAAAATATGTAGTATCAAAGAAAAATGCAGATACAACTTATGGAACCTGTCAATTGCAATGAAAGTTGTCTTAAGAGGGAAATTTATAGTGGTCAATTTTTCTCTCAGGAAAACAGAACAAGGTGAAATAGTCTTATAACATACTTCCAGATATTAGCAAAAGAAGAGCAATTCATGCAAAACCAAAAAGAATGTAAGAAATCATAATGATGATAGCAGAAGTAGAGATAAAAAAATATAAAGTATTAATGAGTTCAAGACTTTTTTTTCTGGTGGTGCCAAGGATTGAACTCACGACCTTGTATTTTCTGGGCAAACACTTGTGCCACTGAAGTATCTTCCCTGGCACAGAATTGGTTTTAGAAAAAAATAAATAAAATTGATAAACCATTATGCAACTGTAAAAAAAAAGAATGAAAAATTCAAAATCATGTAAAAAGGAATGAAAAGGACAAAATCCCTAAAGAACTTATAGATATTCAGATGATCATAAATATCTATTTAAAAAATCATTACTTTCACAAGATGGAAAATACAGAGAAAAGAATAAATTCCTAGGTAAAGATAAAATACAAAAGCTGAACCAAGAAGATATAAAAATTTTGAATAACCCAGTACCAGTACTAAAATTTAAAATGTAATAAAACTCTTCAAACAAAGGACATGCAGGTGCTAGTGGATTCACAGCTAAGTTCTCCAAGATATTTAAAGATTCAATGCCAAGTCTTCTCAAAGTCTTCAATGAACTTTAAAGAAGCACTTCTCTCAAACTCATTCCTGAAGGCAAGTATTACTCTTATACCAAACCAAAGAAAGACTCAAGCAAAAAAGAGAACTATAAACCAATCTCCACATTGAAGATAGATGCAAAAATACTGAATAAAATACTAAAAACAGCATGCAGCACATCATCAAGAAAATTACACATCATGGGCAAGTGGTGTTTATCCTAGGAATGCAGGGATAAACAAAGAACAGGGCAACCGTGGGATGAGCCGCCATCTGCAACCTTGAGCCCCAGCTTTCCTGGAATCTCAGGCAACAGAAGGCAGGCCTCCCTGGGCTCTGTCTATAACTCACTTCTAGGGACACCAACTTGTCTTCAATCTTATCTTTATGTTACTGTAGTGTCCCTTGTCAGCCCATACGAGTACACAGGAAATGTGTATGTTAACCACAGGTGCTGGGAGTGCTTCCCACAACAAAGGTAATAGTGAGCTACAGATGGCTAGGAGTAAGAAAGTGTGACATTTGAAGAGTCTCCCTGTGTTTCCTGCACCATTTTTCCTATGAAACATGTTTAGTCACCTGTGCAGGAAGTGACAGTGGTTTGCCACAAATGGGCCCTTTCATCACCTCAATATTTTCTGTCAATAAACATTTTTTTTTCCGTTTTTATCAAAATAATGCCCTCCACTGATTCAGCTAGTGGTAAGAAAAAGAAGATGAAAGATATGAAACTAAGTGTTCAATAATGATGGGCTCAGTGAAACGTGATTACCATGTCCTTACCATCTCTCTTTGCCTTTTGAAGGAATGATGTCATATTTCCCTTACATACATAATCCTGCCAATGTAATGTCATCTACTTTAAGATGATTAAATTAAAATGAAGTAATACTTCTTAACTCATCCGTGGAGGAATGTATTACCTTGCTGTCAAAACCAGAAAAAAAGATCCCAACCAAAACAGAGGAGCAAAGGCCAATTTCCCCAATGAACATTGATGCAAAAATCCTCAAAAAATCATAGCAAAGAGAATACAACAAATCATCAGGAAGATCTACATAACCTTAACATGGGATCATTGCAGGAATGTAGGGATGGTTTACCAAACAAATCAGTAATATATTAGCATGCAGAAGATCCTTAAATTAACTTTTAGCACAACACAGAGAGAACAATAAATAAAAAAATCTGTGCAGATATTTTAAAGATGAATGCATATGCACATATCAAAAATATTAGGCGAACATGTTCATCAGTAAAATGGAATTAAAATCATGAGGCATATCACAATTCACTTATTTTTTTTAACTTACAGAAATTACTCGTACAGAGAGCATCAGTGAGGAAGTTCTCTAGTGAAAGGCAGGCAGCAATATGAGTTGAGATATAAATGCACCAAAAATTAAGATGGTGATCAATGTAAGTCAGGTTCTAGTCACGGTAGAAAGCACCTTAAAACATAGAAAAGTAACATACAACATATTATTTATTTCACATTATTCAGGGGCTTTACAATATCATCTCTTTTATGGATGCTGTATTTTCCTATACATAATTCACAACCACTAGAAAAAATTTGAATAATCATAGCAGCTAATTAGTGAAAATATATTTTGTGTCTATTAGAACTTTCATGGAGTCTCAATGTACTCAATCAATTCATAGTCACCTCAACTTGAAGAAGGGCTAGAAGTTGACTCTGATTAATGGCCACCTGTATTTATTTTTAGCTTTCTCTGATTTTTTAATGGGAAAGAGTCCCTACCAATGGCTCCTAATAATTGTTAATATTTTTGTCTATGACAACCAAATCTTCAGGAAATCATCTCAGTAGGAGTTGCTGGCAGTGTCTATGACTTCTTTGTTTTTTTTAATGGAAAATGGAAATATATATTTTAAAGTTTCTAATACTACAAGAAAATATCATACAATCTCTTATAAGTAGATTATAGCCAAAGATACAGTATAAATCACAAAACAAAAAGTACAATTGAATATTTTGAAAATGAATTAAATATTAATTAAAATTTTAATTAAATAGTTCAAAATAATATTCTAAAATTGAAATAAATTTGTGAGTGCAACTAAGAGCCCAGAATGTTATGTATCATATGCACAAATCTGTGATCCAGCGAACTCATAATATTTGAATAGGTATATAAATAGCATCTAAGAGAAGGTTTTCATGATAGTAAAGAATTTATAAGAATAAAACATAACGTAAAGACTGGAATGGCAAATGCATGACTGGCACTTCTAACAGTTTGGGGATAGGATATCACACAAAGTTCTAGTATGTCGTGGACATCGACAGTGCCCATGATGCTTACTGGTGGCCAAGTGTCCCTTTTGGAACTGAGCTACCGCTATTTCCTTGATATCTAGCCTGCAGAACCAGACAGAATGATGACACATAGGGTGCAGAAGTTCATTTGTAGAATATGCTGATGGAAATATTCTGCTGCTGTATACAAAAGAATAGTTGAAAGACTGCTGTTGTATACCTCTTTTTTCTCCTATGTTTAATTGTTTGCCCTACTTTCTGGGTTATTTCTGTTCTCATTGATGGAGTTTTGATCATTATGATCTCTCTCCAGAATATCTTTTAGTAAACTGTGCAGTGTTGGCTTTGTCATAATGAAATTCTTTAGTTGTTCTTTGTATTTTTATGTACAAATATCATTCTGTAATTAATCAGAAATATCTTTTATGATGGACAATAATGAGTAAAAGTATGATTTTAGGTGTTAAAATGAAAACATCAGTGATAACTTAGTGTTTATAGTTCTAGAACTTTGTAATGCCTGGGGACAACCTATGTTTATTTTTCATGTCCGTATTCACAGTGCCCAGTAGACTAGCAACACTTTGTCCTTCAGGGAATGCTCTGGTTCTCTTAGGAGAGTTTCAGGTCTACACTACTTCTACTTCTGGCCAAATAACAGCTATACAAATAGTTGACACTTATGTTCAATGAAAAGAACATTTTATATAAGCAATGTTTTCCTTAGAGTGGAGGATGAAAGTAATTGGTACTGTCAATGCTGAACTATTGTATTTGTGTTTCTACAAAAACTAATATTTTTATGGATCTCTACTACTTTTTTAATGTACAGGTAAACAAAACAGTATTACTCAAAAGTGTTTTTACAGAACTTTAAAGTATTGCTTATTTTTAATAACTTAGATGAAGTGTACAAGACAATAATAGAGTGAAAATGATAGTTAAATATGGAACATTATCTTCATATTTTATTTAGCCTTTATTTATTTACTTGTTTGTTTGCGGAACTGGGGTTTGAACTCACAGCCATGCACTTGCCAGACAGGCACTTGTGTCATGGAGCTATCTCTCCAGCCCCTTCTTCATATTTTATTTTGAAGAAAACTTGGATAAACACTAATGATAGGAGACTTGTTTCTTTTAATGAATATATATAGTGACCTTGGATTTTAAATAGTTTAAACCTAGGTTTCCACTTTCCTGTCATAATTCTTACATAAATATTTATGATACTGATAGAAAGCCCACTGTGTTTTATCAGCCATAATTTTGATTAAATAATTTTAAGATGTCATTGTAATACTAACACTGTCCTTTAATCCACTTCTTATCCTGTTTGATTATTTTAGGAGATTATTTCAGGACATAATTTACCTTTTAAAATGTCAAAATGCTCTTCCACTACTCCTTCTAAGATTTATGCATTAATCAGTGTCCACACACAAATTGAATGTGATTGTGTTAATTTATGTAGCGATTTAGTATTTCACAGGAAGGTTTTCACGGCTAATAAAAATATACTTAATGTAGAATTTTGTTACTCTTTATTTATTTGGATAAGATTCTGTTGTTTGACTGCATGTTATGGCTTTTTATTTCTTCTTCTTTTACTCATAATATTATTGTATATTTTATTTTATTTTAAGTAAAAACAAAAACAAAAACAAATAGCAGATACTAAGACATAAATTGAGTAACATACAATAATATATATGTTGCGGGGATTTTTTTTTTTACACTAGGGAGCACATTTTATATCTGAATGTGAACGTTTTTGTGTTTTAGTTTTTGTCTTTTTAAGCCAGAATTTGGCTATGCAGTTCAGACTGGATGTGAGCCAATTTGTAGCTCATACTGGCATTGAACTCACAACTATCCTCCTGCCTGAGCCTCCTCAGAGTGGGGATTCCAGGTTTGTACCACCATGCCCAGCTGATTTTCAACTTTTAAAGGGCAACAGTAATGTACTCAGAAGTAGAAGCTGATAAATATCACTTGATGTATTTTTGAGACAGGAACCTGTTATTCAGGCAAAGACCTTGTGAGAGTGATGAGAGCTCTGCTACATCACTAA
Source organism: Myocastor coypus (assembly GCA_004027025.1). Taxonomy (NCBI): domain Eukaryota; kingdom Metazoa; phylum Chordata; class Mammalia; order Rodentia; family Myocastoridae; genus Myocastor; species Myocastor coypus. Next base: position 46,760 of record PVJA010008084.1, read on the forward strand.
ACAGACACATGCTCTCAGCCTGATTTTATGTGTGCATATTTACCTACGTTGATGCATTCTTCTTTCCTTTCATTGTCGTGCCTTCTTTTCCCTAACCCATATACACTTTGTATTTATTCTCCCACAGGCTTCTGTATTGCTTTTTGTCTTCTCTGTTAAAACTACTACTAAATTCTCCATAGGGATGATGGGATACACATGTTTAAACACAATGAAAATCCCAACCAATATTCATGATGGGGAGGGATCCCTTTTTCATTGTTCTTATCGTGTTGCCTCCCATTGACTTTCAACTCTCCCCTTCTTAAATATATTGCATGAAAGAAACTGCTATTAATAAAGCCACTAAAATTTCATTTCCACAATCAAATAATGGTTAATTCTATGTCTCACTGGAACATTTGTTCAGTATTGTGTATTGTTCTCTAGTTCAACAAGAAATGTCTCCTTCACTGGAGAACTTTTAATACCTACAATGTAACAAGAACTTGTTATTGTCGATCATCTTAATTATAGGCACTTCTCTTACGTTTTCATTTTTAAAGGAACATCTTAAAAGAACAATTCTTGAGCTCTTGACTGTGTCTCAAGTAACATTTATTTTAATATTCTATAGAGTGAGCTCTCCTGGTCAAAGTAAGTGTATAATATGATTTAATAAGTACTGTAATATAAAAGTATCTTCCTAATAAATATCCATGGCTTTAATGCTGTCTTCTTATAGGCATTTCCTGTACTATTAAATATTTATTTTTATTTTATTAATCATAATAAGAAAGAAATAAAAGTGAGACAGGTTCAAAAGCTGTTAGTAGGACACCCACAATAATTAATACAATGTATATTATTGTCTTCATAGTAATTGTTCGGAGTACAAGTTGCAGACATGATAACTTTTCTAAAGACTGTTAGTACAAATATTTTTCTCACTGAACTAGGACAAAGTAGTTGTATGTATATACTAATAGTCCATAATAGTAGTGGGTTCTCAGCAGAACTGGCATTGTCAGAACTGGTTGACTTGAGCCTTTTAGAGCTCAGCATATTTATGGCTTTACCTTTTCTACGTCGTGGTTAAAATTTTATTCTGAATGGTTAAGACCAAGTTAAAGCAAGACCTATGCAACTAAAATGTAACTTTTGTATGAGACAAGATCAGTCAGATACTCTCAGGATTCATCCTAAAGCCAGGTACAGCATTTTGTAGAACTTTCACCAGGGTCAGCCACCCTGATAAGTCACGGCCATTGCTTGACCAGTTTACTCTCTGTGAAAGCCTGAGAGGATGTTTTCTCTGTAGATGATTTGCCTTAGGCACACTGTACATCATTGATCCCTTTCCTCTGTGGCACCATAATTTCCTATAACAGAAAAATTGGGACAGCACTGAGTTATAGCATATTATAGTACAGGTTCTCTTACGTCCTGAGTCCTCACTGATCTAGAGAGGCTAGAGCCAAAACACTGGCTATCCTGTAGCCCTTCTTTTTCTCCTATATTTGGTCGTCAAACTTAAGTTGTTCACCATCCAGAAGAGAAGCTAGGTGATACTGTTACCCTATTACATAGGCACTAGAGCTTAACATTACTGTCTTTCTGAATATCAAAAGCCTTCATACAGAATCCTTCTAGAATGTGGTTAAAAAAAAAAAAACAATTATACATTTTTACAGAGAAATTTAGAAATCTGACCATATGCAAAATTGTAGCAGGTCAATCCTATGGCATTTTTCCTTATCTCTTATTTTCTTTTATTAGCCTTTTTTTGAACACTTACTTGAGAGAAAGTATAGCAATAATTGATATGACAATAGAAGCAGCACGCATCTATTTATTTATTTATCTATCTATCTATTTATTTATTTTGCAGGACCAGGGTTCGAACTCACGACCTCACACTTGCCAGGCAGGCACTTGTGCCACAGAGCTATCTCCCTAGCAGCAGCATGCATCTAAAAGAACAGAATTACAGGCATTCCTTATATGGTTTTAACATTACATATTGCTATGCTCAGTGTAGTTGCTTGCTTCAACGATAGTAACTTCTATAGTTACTCAGGGTAAGAATTCGGGCAATTAACTGCTACTTTCAAAAAACTGTTGGAGATTCTTAGGACCATTGTCTAAGTCATCCTGTATGTATAAGCATATGGTTTTCCCCTCCCCTGTTCCCTAAATTTTCTGCTTGCTGTCTCTTCATTGTTTAGTCCTTAAGTACTTTATTTTCATTTAGTTGTGCTCTGCATTTCCATTCAAATTTTATCATACCATTCATAAGATTTTTTTCATAAATATACTCCTTGAGAAATAGAGTTGAAATTATGTTTTTACTTAGAGCTACTGAGTTTGCAGGTGTTTCTTAAAGAAATCACAAGAAACTAATATAGATGGTAAGACTAATTTATCATAACCAGAATTATCATGTCTGCAAAACCTCCTCTCCCCCATTCTAAATTTGTTTTAACACTTCTCAATCAGTAAATAATTTGAAAAGCTTTCTGCAATTTACATTTGGATGTAAACATTGTGTTGCAGCCCCGCATGCCAAGCACACTCCTCCAATGTTGCAGGACTCTAAAACCAGCCATAATCGTGGGAATGATAACTCATGAGTGAGGGCACAACAGGAAATGCGAGCTCAGAAAGACAGGAAGCAGATGGCCAGCGTGCTTCTCTTTCAGCAGCATGTTGGAGGCATAGTCAAGCAATAAAAATATTTTAAAATAGCAAAATCAAAAATAAAAAACAAAGAGAAATTATGAAAACTAGCCAAAACACGACACCTTTTCTTCCTATTACATTCTTGGCTTCCTAATGCTGTATTTTTAAAGAATCACAGATACAATATTTTTGATTGCTTAGTGTTTAATTCTTGATTGAAATGTGAAAATAGGTCTGCTTTTTATTAGTAGGGATATGAATGAATTTTAGAAACTGCTTGTGTTAATAGGAAAAAGTTAGCAGGTGCTTATTGTTAAGAAAAATGGTTAATGTATCTGTTTCTTTGCAGTTCATGAATTGGAGCACGTGCAACAAACTGAGAGTCATTAAGAGTAACTAAACCTATGAACTATCATACAGTTGAAAATACTACCATGAAGGTATAATTGTATACTGAAAAGTGTAGTAATGCTAAGAAAATGGACAAGAAACACTACTTATGAAAGACAAATCTTGTAAGTTGTGTTTTAAATCACTCAACATCTCCAGAAAAGTTGAACTTATCATTTTATTTATTTTAGGGGGAGGGTTGCACAGGGTGTCGATGGTCTCACTACTAGATTGTACTTGTAATAGTCTTATCTGTTTACTGTTTACCAGTAACTGTGATTACAGGCACGTGACACCAAGCCCATTCTCAATTGCCTTCTCATTGCACCCCAGGGGCAGGGCCAGCAGGCCAGGAGATGGAACATCTGGCACCTGTTCCTGCATGCAGGCACTTTAATCTGCTGAGCTCCTTGGCACTCTGAATTTATTATTTCACATAATATCAGTAAAATAAAGAACATAACGAAGTGGTCTCATAGGCTGGGAATTGACTTATTAATTTCCCAACCTCATCAAGCAATCACTACATTTATGAGGTAAGTCAGCTCAATGTCTGAAATCCAAATGAATTTTAAGACCATCAATCTGTCCTGTTCAATATTGACAGTACTAACATAAATAAACCCCTTAGATACATGTGAATTTAAATGCTTGCTGTATTCTAGAATACTTGAAAAGCCCTTTGCACAGTTAACACAAACATGATGAAATATTTTAGTATGTTCAACAGCAACATACCTGTTAACACTGAGATAAATTCTCCTCTGAAAACCACATACTTGACATATAAAGAAGTTCTCACATTTGCCAACAGTGATTTTGCTCAAGAGGCTGTATTGTCTATGGTCTCTATCATTACACTTTTCTCTTAATTATGTTAATTTACACACATGCTGATTTACTACATGGCTGTGAAAGTCTTCTGGATCCTTAGTTTTGTGCTCACAGAACTGGCACAAGTACTGTTCATCATAGCTGTGTTCCTAAAAATATAGGTAAAGCTCACTGGTCGAGGAGGAGTACACATCACACTGCTCACACCAGTAGAGGTGGTCACTCAAGTAGGTGTCTGCAGGGTGCTGACTGAGGTTCTCAAAAATGATGGTCTTATAGCTCCAGTATTTACAAATGCAGGGAATCCTCTTCATGCAGTTTGGCATGTTCAATCAGAAGCATGTTGGTAGAGTAACTTTCCTTACATACTCAGCCCACATTCGAGTCTGTATGTGTATGCATCAGGATCATATATGCTGCTTCAAATCAAAAAACCATTTACTTTTGAATCCACAAAGCCCACACTTTTGCCCTTTTCAGAAGACTTATTGCAAAATGAAGGTCTTACCAAGTTACTCATTTTCCAGGCTGGGCCCAAAATTTATCTCCTACTGCCCCAGCTTCTGCGAATACAGGCATACACCACCTCTATTGGCTAAAAATTATTATTTTATGCAATTTGTTATACTAACTTCAGTTTTATGAGTTTTTTAAATTTTATTACTTTTAATAAGAAATGATGAAACAGTTTCAAAACACATTAGGACAGCCACAATAATTAATACAATGCATATTGTTGTCTTCATAGCTGTTATTCAGAGTACAAGATGCCAACATAACTTTTCTGAACACTATTGTTACAAATATTTCTTCTCATTGAAATAAGAGAAAGTAGTTGTATGTATATTCCAATATTCCATAATAGTAGTGTGTTATCAGCAGAACTGGCAAATAATAGAGGCCACTGCTCTTCGCTCTCAGTAAAGGTCATTTCTGCTGGGGAGTCACATTGAAAGCTTGGCGTTTGTCAAGGATTTTGTGAAGTTTAGAGAGCAGTTTTTCATCTATTTGGCCTGGGGTGGGGGCTTTCTGAGAAATTGTTCTGTCTCTATATCATGGCCTTCTGAAACTGCATGCAGCTTCACCACAACTGGAATGTTGTTGGCAGTGTGGACCTCAGTGGGACTCTCCTCGTGAGTTTGCTGTTGGCTAATTCAGGTGAGTCAAATTCTTCATCAGAAAACCCAAGCTGAGCTCATCACGTGTCACCCATGAATGTTGACACTGAAAGAAGATTTTGTCTGTAGTATAGTGTCATTTCTGGAATAAAACTTGCAAAGGAACGTTGTTTTCTTTGCACAGATCAGAAAAACTTAGAAAGCTAATTGTGCTGATATCTCTTATTGGCCTCAACAGATGAAGTGAGCTTGATAATGTTAAGTCAGATTTAAGAAATTATCTGAATCTTGGTATGTGTAGATTTATAATCTACATGCAATATTAGTGAAACAGATAGCTTTTAGAATTCCATGTGTGTATACAGCCTCCTCCCTCCCACCCCCTTCCATATCCAGTAATAGTTACTGAACTTTGTAAGTTGGCATTGGAATATTACAATATTTTCGCACCTATTTTATAAAATTTACAGTGCATACTTGTTCATTTTCTGAGGCAAATCAAGGGTACGTTTCTCAAGGTTTTTGCTGCCTTCTTTAGCAGCATTTGATGGAGAATCTTTTATGTACTTGTAATCAATAAAAATAAACCAAAGTTTAAATCCATTTGAAAATCTTTAGACCATGTACCAGGTTTTTGTTGAAGTTGTATAGGATAAGCTAAATTGCATTGTTTTACCCAATATATTTCTGTAAGCATAGTTACGTTGAAATAAAGTTGTAAACAGGAAAAAAATTCACCATCAGCAGGCTTTTCTGCACAAAAAGCTTTGATTCCTCCTGGAATTTCAGGTATCTCAGTATCTGAATCATCATCTTTATTATTAAAATATTTCAAGTCTGGATGTCTCATACAAAAGATATGGTAACAATGATCAGAAAAATTCCATTGAATTCATCTGCAATTCTGCTTATTCCAGAGGAATCTAAATAACGATGAGGGTGTAAAGTCTTTCTTTTTGTATTTTGAGGATATTCACTTCATATCTTTTCAATTTAATATAATTCTTAATATTGCGGTGAAGAAAAATTAATTACAGTGACAATTCCACAAACTGAAAAGTGCCTCATATTTACTGATGAAGACAGAGACACAGGGAAACTCAAGTAAACTGAGAAGTAGCAGAACCAGGTACTCCAACACATGTCTTCTGATTCTGGGTGCTGGTCTGATTCCTGAGCACTACCACTAGCAAGCTGCACTTTGCTTTTAGTTCTTATTGACTGATTGGAAAGAAGGGCCGATCACTGCCCAGCCCTGCAAGCAGATGCTGCTTGGCCTTGTGCTTCTGGGCACATGCGCCCTGTGAGACAGGTCTAGGCCCAGGACCCTCAAATTGTTTTATGAGACAGTCAATTAATTTTATGTTCCTGTAAATCTCAATATCTTCGTTGTAGATTCTAAAGTTGTCAATAGTTTTTTTTTTTTTTTCCATGTTCAATAGTTCTTGGTAAATTTATCACAAACTTAGCCATTTCCATGAACCTTATACCTCAGCACATTTTCATTGTGAATTAACAGAAATATTTACCTTTCTACTTTGTCCAAAGTATTTTCTTCTATCAGAATTACATAAATTCTATTTATATCAGAAGAGCATATATTCTGGAAGGTGCATTTTGCCATAGTATAAATGTGGTTTTATTGCAATTTGTAAGCTATAATAGTAATGCTATAAAGCCTTATGACTCTGAAGGTATTAAAGATTACATTTCATCTCAGGGGACATCCAGTGAGGACATGGAAATGAAAAATGCAACACTGGTGACAGAGTTTGTGCTTACAGGACTCCCATATAAACCAGAATGGCAGATCCTTCTATTCCTGGTCTTCCTGGCAACGTACCTCATCACCATTGTGGGGAACCTGGGTCTGATAATGCTCATTAGAAATGACCCTCACCTTCACATACCCATGTACTATTTCCTTGGGAATTTAGCCTTTGTAGATACTTGGCTGTCATCCACTGTGACCCCAAAGATGCTGGCTAACTTGTCAGGTAAAGACAAAATGATATATTTTTCTGAGTGCAAGGTACAGTTTTTCTCCTTTGCCATCAGTGTAACCACAGAATGCTTCCTCTTGGCAGCAATGGCTTATGATCGTTATGTAGCCATATGCAAACCTTTGCTTTACCCACTGATTATGACAACTAAACACTGCATCCAGCTGTTAGTGCTGTCATTTTTGGGTGGCATTCTTCATGCCATAATTCATGAAAGTTTTCTCTTCAGATTAACCTTCTGTAATTCTCATATTATACATCACATTTTTTGTGATGTCATACCATTGCTAAAGATTTCCTGTACTGATCCTGCTCTTAATTATCTAATGGTTTTCATTTTCTCTGGTTCAATACAAGTATTCAGCATAGTGACTATCCTTTCTTCTTATACATTTGTTCTCCTTACAATTTTAAAAAAGAAGTCTGAGAAGGGTGCAAGCAAAGCCTTCTCCACCTGTGGAGCCCATTTCCTGTCTGTGGCTTTATACTACGTCCCTCTACTCTTCATGTATGTGCATCCAGCATCTTCACAAGCAGATGATCAGGACATGATCTTCTCTCTGTTTTACACAGTCATAATCCCTGTGCTAAACCCATTAATATACAGCCTGAGAAACAAGCAAGTCATAAATTCAGTGAGAAAGATATTAAGGAAAAACCCTTAATATCTATTCTCATATTTAAAATAGATTTTGAAGAAAATTTGAGTGCTTTCAGTAGTATTCTACGATGATTGTTGTCATAGTTTTCCAATGCTGAGGAATTAAGTTTTTAATACTTTATTATGTTCTTAAATTATTAGCATCATTTATTTACAATTTTTACAGATATTTAATGTCATAGGAGAAAATTAAAAGTGAAAGCATGTAAAATCATTTTATACCTTGTGTTTTTTCCATTATAAATATTCTGGACACTAGACAGAAGTCTTTCTTTTCCCATTGAACTGAGTACAATAAATGTTTCAAGATTATAATTCAATGTAGCTGTGGTATCATATAAATTTTATGTCATCGTGGTAGATATTTTCTTTAATTCAATTTTTCTGTGGCATTGGAGAATTTTATTCATTGGGGGAATTCAACTGATAGATTACACAGAAATGTGTGCAAAGTCTTCAACAAATCTTAAAAAGTAGATAATGTTTATGATAGTTAAATTGGAGGAAACACTGTAAAGCTATTCGTAGCTCAGCATTTTTTAATAGAGAGAGTTGGACTGCATTTCTTTGGCTGTGATGACTTTTTAAAGTTTTTGGCACATTGTATTTTATTTTGAAGAAAAAAAAAAGCAAAAACAATTGCAAAAAAGACAGGAACAGTATCATGTAACAAAGTATATGTTACAGATTTTCAAAATATGAATAATTAACTAAAAATGGTTGTTATAATATCTATTTTTTTGGGCTGGGGAGATAGCTCCGAGGCACAAGTGCCTGCTGGGCAAGTGCAAGGTCATGAGTTCGAACCCTGGTCTCACAAAAAAAATATCTATTTTTATCATAAAATCTGTTGTCAGATTAATAGGTTTACAAGATTGGAAAAATAACTGAATACTGTCACTTGCTTTCAAAAAATCATGTTTACCTTGTCTTTTTCATTTTAGTTTAATTAGTTTGACTTCACTTATTGTTATTACTTTTTTATGCTTTTAGGACAGGGAACACAGAGTCCACAGTGTCTTCCTATGCAGATAAGAGTCATAGTGATTCTTATGTTTTCGGTTTCCTAAAATGCTTGGATTACAGGAGCATTCCACCACCCCCAGTCTCAGTCACTGGCTCAGCCCTCGCTGTAGGCAACATATCAAGCCAGGCCTCTGCTCTCTGCAGAAGCAGGCGCTTTAGTCCACAGAGCTATCAGGCCAGCCCCTTAATTTATTTCAAAGTTAGTATTGAAAAGCTCATAGCCATTTAAAATATTTTGATATGTATTAGTCACACAAGGAATTTTAACTGCATGTTACCAATGTTCAAGTAGGGAAAAAATTACATACATAGTACCCAACATTTTCTTTGGAAATAGAAAATCTTAATTGTTTGATTTTCATACCCTGTACATTGTTTAAATGCAATATATGATTAACATTCAGGTATAGATTTCCCATTTCTCTCCAGTGAGGAATTTCATACATTTACCTAGAGGTAACTTTGAGTCCCTTATCCTAAAAAGTAGTCATCTTTATGTGCTCAAAATTGTAATTATTTTGTTGTTTCACTCTATCGATACTCTGCCATTCCAAACTTTGTTGTTAATTGATTCTTCATTCACAAATCATAGAATAAAGCACATCCTTGTTCATTAACTTTTAGTAGACTTTTATTGTTATTAGGCTGAGTCTTCAGTGTTAATGTTGATTTTAGATCAACTGCTTTTACATTAGTTTAGATCAGCATAATGTGTACAACTGTATGCCAAAACTGCATGATGTACATGGAGATGTGTAGCTCTATATATGGTTGTAAACACACACATGCATACACACACACATATATACATATACATATACATATACATATACATATGCATGTATATTGCTTTTGCTCATGGTGACATTATTTTTGTCTGCTAATGATAAAGACTTTATTCAATTTTGAGTTTTTTCTATAGTTCTTCAAGTAAAATATGTATGAGAACCAATGGATGTTTTATTTAGCTGTCTTTTGTCTTGCTAGATATAGTTCATTGCATAAGGTACATAGTTTTGCTTCTAAATGTCTTTTAAGTGGGACTTCAGATTCCCACTCAGGCTGCTTTTTTTCCTTTTTACACAGTACCCATGTTATTGCACACCTATTTACTCAATTTTGTTCTTGCATCTGTTTACGGCCATACCACCTTGAACGTGCCCGATCTTGTCCGTTCTTGCATCATGTCCTCATTGCAGTGTCAACTTCCTGTCCACTGCATAGGATTTTCTTTGCTCATCTATTACTATTACATAAAGAAAATTCATTATAATCAACTGTGGTGTGTTTCTTTTGCTGTCATGAAAGTGTATTACCATAGTTCGCTTTTCATTGAATGAAAAGATAGACATTAAGCTACGAGTTCTTAGTTAGCATCTATAACCTGTGCAGACTTACTTCAGTTTTAGAGATTATGAAAGAAACATTTGAGAGCTTCTCAAATACTTGTATGTCCTATGCAGCTTTCCAATAAATGTCATGCCCTTGGATTCCTCTTCTCTTGTTTTCAGTTCAAACTACTTTTGCTTTTCATAAATTCACTGAAATCACTTCCCTTGATGTAACTTCTTTTCTTCCATTATAGGTTTATTTTATTTTATTAATTTTGTTTTATATTATGGCTGGTTCACCCTGCCCTGGGGGTGGGGATGGCACAGCATGTGGTGTTGGGAAATGAACCTTGGTCCCTGTGGTTGCCTAAGCTTTCCAAATAGGTACTTTAGGCTGATGAATCATCTCACTGGCCCCATTATAGGTTTATTTTACATAGATATACCACCTCATTAAATGTGGGATGTCAGGGATGAAGAGAAATAAATTTGTCAATCCATTATTTTGACAAAATACTTGATGTTTTTCTTTTCTATTTAACAAATTCTCTCATACAAGAAAATCATGTTATTTTAATTCATGTGTCTGATTTATTCCAGGTAACATTACATTCTAGAAGTACAAGAATTTACCTAGAAATGACTCAGTAGTATCTATCCTTTTTCTTTTCATCTGTTAATGGGTATATTGGCAGTTTCCAAGATTTAAATATTATAATTCTATTGCTGTAAACATACATATTTATTTTTCAACTTAACATGATGACTTTAACCTTTTTTGTAAAGATACTGAGACAGGGAGCACTTGGAGCAAAAGTAGCTCATATTTTTGTTTCTTTCATGATTCTCCATAAATCTGTCAAGGACGCTTGTACTTATCTATCTACCTACTCATCACAAATGGAGAATGTTCCTCTGCAAATGGAGCCTCACCAGGATAGTTATTATTCAATTTGTTGTTGGTGGCTACTCTTCCTGAGTTAAAAAGAGATCTCAACACTGTTTTCATTTACATTTTTCCACTAAACAGCTATATTCAATATTTTTTCACATATTTAATCTCCATCCTTACTTATTGTGGTAAATGTCTATTCATTTTAGGTACCCCACTTTATTGTATCTTTTATATCGGAGCATCTATGTTTTGAGTTCTTTTTACTTTTTTTTTTTTTACATTTTTTAGGGAAGGATCTATAGGGTGCTTAGGGTCTCACTACTAGACTGAACCGACAGTTTACAGACTCCCAAGAAATAAGATTGCAGGCAAGAGCCACCATGCCCAGTCTCAAATGCCCACTCAGTGTGCCCTGGGGGCAGGGCCAGCACAGGAAGCCCATGAATCAAACCCCCTGTCCCTATGCCTGCTTTCAGGCTCTTTATACATTTTTATGTTAGTCCTCTTTGTAAGAAGTTGCTAACAAAACAGTTTTCCAGTTCTGTACATTGTCCCTTTACTCTATTGGTTGTCTCCTTTGATGTGAAGGTTTTCATTAGATATGATTACATTTTGATTCCTGTACTATTTTCTTTGGCCATGGGCTTCAGTTTGGAAAGGTTCCACTTACAATTACATCCATAAAAGTTTTGCCTTCCAGAAGATTAAATATTTCTATTTCAAGTGTTTCTGTTAAATATTTATCTCTCTGATTCACTTTGAATTTAGTTTAGTAATGCTCATACAGAGTGGTGTAGACTTAATCTTCTGTATGTGGATGTAACTATAATGTCTGATCAATTTGCAGGTCTCCCTTTAGCATTCTTCTTTCACACTTGATCTTGCCAAAGGCCAAACAGTGATGCCATCTATCTTTCAACAGTGGAGTTTCACACATATATTTCTAGTGATACCTGTGATTCTCTCTCCCTAAATTTTACTTATTTTGTGTACAAAATAGAAGATATTTTATCTTCCATCTTGATGACACTTTCATCCCTCTGCCTTATCAAACTTTTCCACCAGATGGTTCTTCATGAACAGATGTTAGATTCATTTGTATTTGAATTTAATACATTTTATTGAATCATCATTGCTTCTATATTACATGGTTTTGTATTGTCAAGAGTCTATAGAAAAGAGAACAAAACAGGGGCTTCATTAGAACTTCTAGATCATCTGCATTAGAAGGACTTAAAATGAACTGGCATATAATTCACAGACCACAGTAAAGAGAGAATAAAAAACAGATAAATAAGCATACCAAACAGCCTTAGGGCTTGCATCAAGAGACCAGAAATATAAGTGACAGGCAAGATGCAGAAAGAAAGCCCAGGGTACAACAGCTAAGCCACCCCTGTCTAATAGAATATAGGCAAAGCAAACATAGGGGTAGGGATGTGAGAAGGGTAATTATGTTTAAGTCAGTATATATTCACACCCATACCGTATACTTATGTATTGAAGCTAGGGTCATTATACCACCTCGTCTATAGTAGCTGTATTCATGACATAATTATAGAGTACAATAGACCTTCATGCACCATCTGACTAACTCTAAGCTAACTATGAATAAGGGACCCACTCGCCAGTCAGCTGCCTACCTCAGAGATAGACCCCCAAAATAGGCCAAAAATAAATAAACAAGTAAACTCACAAAGATGAAAAATAACATTAGGCAGTGATGCTCAGAAGCCAATCTAATTATGGAAAGATCTGGGTGCAGGAGGGTCTCCACCCAACAAAAGCATCCAGGAACAAAGTGGTAATGATTGCTCTATTTCTCTGGAGCACTTTCCTGATTCCTTCTTAACAGGTTAGTTGTCTACCTTCTTTTCGTGCCTTTTGCATCTTTATAATTGAAGCATCTTAATTTTATGACTGTATGCCCTTCTAGTTTTTAATTTATTTTACTATTTACTGTGTTTTTGGGACAGCACAGCTGAGGTGCACATTTCTGGGCTTCAACAATTTTGTGATATAAGTATCTGGATCTGAATAAATTGATATGGACTTCAGTATTACATATTATACAATTTATATGTCTAAGTTCATATGTGCATACAAATGCACATAAACACATATATACATATACATATTGGAATTATTTGTGGCTTAAAACATCTAATAATATCCTTATTGGTTAGAGGGTGAAGTTTGAGACAGGATTGTTATATTTCAGGCAAGGCTTGAAATCACCCTGAACCTGCTGCTGAATGCTGGGATAAAGATATGATCCACTTCTCAATTTTTAGTTGTCAAAATGGGAAGCATCTATGATGATTTGAAGTTCAAGTTCTTAGAGATCTGTAATGATTTGGGACAGTATAGACTTGACATTTACATCTACATTCACAGTATCCAGTAGAATAGCTTCATTTTTCTATTGGAAACTCTCTGTTACTCTTGGAGGAACTTCAAATATCCACTTCTTGTGCTCCTAGAAAAATGCACGCAATTATACAAATATTGATTCCTGTGTTCAGTTCAAACTTATACAAACATTGTACTATGAGTGATAATTGAGACTTCTAAAATTAATTAGTATACACAGAAGTGTCAGTTTTGTTGTTGTCAATCTTGTGTTATCATATGTTTTTGTTCTTTGAAGCTTAACATATTTTTTAGCATATTGGCAATAAGATAAAAATTCCTGTGCATTAACTTTATATTTTATTTTGTACTAAAATATGCATAAGTAATAATGGTGTAAGGCTGATTTGTTCTTCTTGTTCCTCTTGGTAACCCTATAGAGACTTAGAACATTAAGTTATGATATGTTATTGTAGTTCCAATATATATTTCTACATGATGGAAGGCATGCTAGAGGGTAGTGATTCATCTCAGAAGATTCAAGAAGCAGAGAAAGAAGGGAGGAGTAAAGGTTTGCAGTATACACCCTTCTAGTTGATGCCTTCAGTAACTCACCACTGTTGACTGGCTCTCACCTTTAAATGTGAGACTTCAAGGATATTTTGGATCACAATCTTAAAAGGTGAGTTTCAGATGGCCTCTTAGATGCACTTTATAAAACATCTAATGAGGGTTGGGAGATAGCTCAGTAGAATAAGTGCCTACCTGGCAAGCATAAGGGCCTGAGTTCAGACCCCAGTCCCACAAAAAATAAATAAATAAATACATAAATAAATAAATAAAATCATCTAATTAAAAATCTGAGCCATACACCTTGAAAAGAGTGATATTAAGTGATATATAGCTACTTTGTCTTAGTTCAATGAGAAGAAAGATTTTTTACCAATAGTGTTTAGAAAAGATATCATGTGTGCATTTTTTACTTTAAACACGTACTATGAAAACAATATGCAATGTGTTAATTTTTGTAACTGTAATACTAACCTGTTTTGAAACTGTCTCATTGATAACTCTCTTCCATTGATATTAGCAAAATTAAAAAAAAGGAAACCCTGGGCCAATAGTCTTCAAATTACTACAGAATATTGAAAGATATGAGTCTCTTTCAAAATCATTCAGAATGCTACATTTACCCTGATGCCAAATGAGATCAGTATATAACAAAAAACTAAACCTGCTGCGTCACGTCTTTGATGAGCCCTGATATAGAGATTCTCAATACTTTCAAAAAGAATCTGCGCATTATAAGGAATTGCCAATGGAGAAAAAAAAAACAATTGATTGGAAAAAATTATAACTGACTATTCCTCAGACAAATGACTTCTACTCAGGCCATATAAAAAATTTTAAAGAATATCAGCCTCCAAAATTCAAAGACCCGATCTAATATAGAAATCTGAGATTTCTATTTGCTTAACAAATGAAAAAATAAAGTAAATTGAAAATAAACATATCAGTGTTCAACATCATTGGTCATCCAGCAGTTGTAAATTAAAACAACGCTGAGATTTCACCTCACCCCCATAAAAACGGCTATCATCATGAATTCAGAAGCAAGACATCTTAGCCTGTGGCCTCCTGTACCTCCAACGGAACTCAGCCCCCAAACACAGCTGCCCCAATGGACCGACCAGCCAGCTGGAGTGCAGGTAGGACTTCTTGGCCTGCAGGTCCCAGCCCCACTTCCAGAACTGAGCCCCAGCACAGCAGCCCTAACCAACTGACCAGCCAACAGGCACACAGGTAGGACCTCTAGGCCTGTGACCCCCCACACCTCCACTGGAACTTGGCCCCCACCCACAGCAGCCTGGACTGACCACTGGGTGTGCAGGTAGG
Organism: Myocastor coypus; assembly: GCA_004027025.1. NCBI lineage: Eukaryota > Metazoa > Chordata > Mammalia > Rodentia > Myocastoridae > Myocastor > Myocastor coypus. The sequence goes on from PVJA010008084.1 coordinate 61,927, forward strand.
TTCTCTGGGCCTGTGAACCCCTCCACCACAACAGGAAATCTGTCCTTGCCCATAGCTCGTGACTGACAGACACATAGGCCTGAACTCCTACATCAGCAGAATTTTTACCTCACTCACAACCAGGGTCTCTGGCATTGGCCATGTAACACTGTAGCAAAATTCCCTTCAGAGAGGCTGGAGTTCAGACCCTACTATTTAACCTAGGATCTGAGCATCTTGCCAGAGAGCACAATGGGCTCTCATTAAAGAAGCTGAGCACAGCAGCCAGAGCCAGGGACCCACATCTAGATAAGATCAAATTTTGTAGATCCAGACCCAAATTTCAGTAGGCACTAATAGCATAACTTAACCAAAGATCTGCACCAAAGGTCAGAGATCACTGCTATATAGAATGATATAGACAAGGAGAAAAATACAACCTCTTGTCCTGAGTCCACCCAGAACAAATACAGGAGATGCTACCATACAAGAAAATGGGATTCATGCAGTCAAAAACTCCTATATTAGTAGCATCCGAAGTAAACAAACAAATGCAGAAATGTATAGAGGAACTCAGATTGGAGATAATCTTTGAAATAAAGAAAGAAATCTTTGAATTAGAAAAAAACAGCTGCAGAAATGTAACTGGAATGCGGGTCAGCACGTAGGTTCTCACCTGGGGAAGGAGCAGGGATTAAGACAAAGACCAGGCAAGAGACACGAGAAATGGAGACAAGACAGAATTCTGATCAAGTCTCACTTTTTGAAGAAGTGAACGGGATTTAAGTAAAGGTAGCAGGGGAAACGGAATCTGCGTCAGCGGTTACCTTGCAACCAGGGGCGGTCTTAAGACATGTGATTCATGGGAAAATAGCAGGGGGTAGGAAAATAGAAACCTAACTAGGGGTTATCATGAGAGGAGGCTATAGAAAGATGATGATGTTATTACAAAATGGACCCCTGCAGTTTGGGCTCCCACAGAAATGTGTAGGGGAATGAAATCACAAATAACATCTAAAGTGAAAAAAAAAACAAAAAAAAAAAAGAAAAAAGAAATACATCTGAAGTGAAAAAAAAAGACATCTATAAATTAATAGAGTCTGAAGTAAGGAACAGCTACAGAAAGGTAGAGAGGAAATGAGACAGAAATAATCTCTGAAGTAGAAAAAGAAAGGATAACTAAAATGAAATACTTAATGAATGCCTCTAAAGAAGGCATTGATGAAAAATTAGAGGAAAGGGGATGGGCAGATAGCTTCGTGGCACAAGTCCCTACCTGGCACGTGCAAGGTCCTGAGTTCCAAACATGGTCCCACAAAAAAAAAAAAAATGAGGACAATGGAAAAATGATGGAATCCTTGAATGAGAAATATAGGAATGCAATGGATTTTATGAAATAGTTTAAAAGGGATATATAAAGAAAACTTTAATCAAAAGCTGGCAACACTGTATGAAGGAAAATGAAGATAGAATTTTGGATCTTGAAGAAATAGTTGCAGCTAGTGAAAAAGTAAGAAAGGATTTCTTTAAAACAACCATGGTGCAAGAAAAAACAATTCAACATCTGCAAAATGATGGAAAAATGAACAACATGAGATTAATAGGAATCAAAAAGAAAGGAGTCAATACAAATGATATAAAGAGAAAATGGGCAGAAGCAGTAGCACAAAAGATCCCAAACATGAGAAAACAATCAGACATTCAGGTGAGTGAAGCATACAGAACTCCTAATAACATCAACCCAACTAAAAGCACAACCAGACATGTAATACTCAAGATTCCATAAATCTAGAAGAAGAATGATATACTAAAATCACTAACAAAAAGAAACATCACATTTAAAGGAAAACACATTAGAATAATGGCAGATTTCTCTTCATAAACCATAAAGTCAAGAAGAGCATGGAGCAGAGTGCTTCAAGTTCTCCATGAAAACAAATTCCAGCCCTGACTGCTATATCCTGGAAAACTCTCTTTCAAGTATGAGGAAGAAGTGAAATAATTCCATGACAAAGAACAACTAAAGAATTTCGTGATGTCAAAGTCAACACTACACAGACTACTAAAAAATATTTTAGAGGGAGTCAAAAATGACGCAATCTGTACAAATGAGGCCACAAAAACCACACCAAATAGGGCTATGATTGAACAGGAGTAAGAGGTGTAAACAGCAGTAAGTAAAAACATGTCCATCATAAATCAATACATTTCAATTATAACCATCAATCTAAATGGACACAATTCTTCAATTAAAAGAAATAGACTGGGAGAGTGGATAAGGGAGAAAAATGCAACAATATGCTATATACAAGAAATACTTTAACTCATAAAGAAATTGATAGGCTGAAAGTTAAAGGATGGAAAACAATACTACATGTTCCAGCACCTCAAAAACAAACAAACAAAACAAAAACAAAAACAAAAAAATCCCACAGAGATAGTAATCCTGTTCTCAAACAGACTAAACTTCCAACCAAGAATGAACAAACAAAATAAAGAAGGCCACTACATACTAGTTAGGGGAAAAATCCAAGACGAAGAGGTAACACTCATAAATATGTATGCACCCAAAATGGGAGCCCCAAGATTTGTAAGACAAATCTTAATGAACATGATAAATCTAGTACCTGATACCATGAATTTAGCAGGAGACCTTAACATTCCTTTAATGCCAAAAGTTAGATCAAGCAGACAAAAAATTAACCGAAGAAGTAGCAGAACTGATCCAGATCTTGGAACAACTGGACTTAGTGGATATACACTGAGTGTTCCACCCAACCATTTCTGAGTACACACTTTTTTCAGCTGCACACAGCACATTTTCCTAAATAGACTACACACTAGTGCATAGGCCATTCTTACTTGTATGCAAGGAAACAGAAATTATTCCATGCATATTATCTGACCACAGTGCAATGTAACTGGAAATAAATGTCAAAAGAAAGCACAAGAACCCAGAAATACTTGGAAACTAAAAAAAAAAACAAAAACAAAAACAAAACAAAACAACAACAACAAAAAAAAACAAACAAACAACCAAGCAAAAAACCCTCCTCAGCTAACAGAGAGGAGGTGTCCCCCTCCTCGCTCCAGGCCCATACGTTCTGGGGGTAGCTAGAGTGAAACTTTATCAGACATCTGGATCTTTCTTCATGGCCATAACGTTAAATTCGCTCATCTGTTCCCCTTAAATAAGACATCTCGATGGAAATGGGTCTACTGGAAAGAAACCAGCAACGACTCTAATTCAATGCATTTGGTATCTTTTTAATTTTTGGGTTGCTGTGACTCAGCATATGCCGTCAAGGCATGAACGCTTCCAATTCAATTGTAACTGGACTTATTAGTCAGTACCCTTGGCCCGCATAATAAAAATCCCGTAAGACATTCTTTTAATGCTAGAAGGACATAGTAAATTTTCACGACTCTCACAGTTTTGCACACACGTACACACGTGTACACACACGTACACACGTGTACACACACGTGTACGCACACATGTACGTATTTTTTCCCAATAAGTATCTTTTAACAAACCCCCCTTACCCCCCGTAATACTACAAATTAAATACATAGGCGTTTACCTATGCACCGCACCCAACATCTTGCCAAACCCCAAAAACAAGAAAAATTAGTGCAAAAAAATGTAAATATTACATGTTTCCTCCCAATATCATACTCATAGAGTGTAAAAAAATAAAAATTTACCCTCATGTCAGCACAATGTGCGACCTCTTTTTCACGGAGCGTATTTGACCTTAAATACTTTACTTAACAATTTGCCCTGTAAATATATTCTTATATAGTGTTAATGTAGCTTATCATAAAGCAAGGCACTGAAAATGCCTAGATGAGTAGTACTACTCCATAAACACAAAGGTTTGGTCCTGGCTTTTTTATTAGTTGTTAGCAAAATTATACATGCAAGAGTCACCATCCCTGTGAGAATGCCCTACAAATCAACAAGATCTAAAGGAGCCGGTATCAAGCACACTAACAGTAGCTTATAACACCTTGCTTAGCCACACCCCCACGTGATACAGCAGTAATCAAAATTAAGCTATGAACGAAAGTTTGACTAAGTTATGCAATTTCTCATAGGGTTGGTAAATCTCGTGCCAGCCACCGCGGTCATACGATTAACCCTAATTAATAAATCCTCGG